>JAANDG010000205.1:0-226949 GCA_036852015.1 Pelodera strongyloides
TTCATCAAACACAGTTTCTGGTGTCGTGAAAGGAATCATATATTGCTTATCAGTCAACAATTTTCCGATCAATATGTTATGTATGCGTCAGACAAACGCCGTTTCCCATTCGGCTAATTGAAAATGCAAGTGAAACAGATTCTGCAGGTCACATCACGCACTCGAGCTTCATTTTTGCAAGAAAGTCAAACACATAATAGAGACATAAAATACAAGCAAAACATACGAGGATAACGGGAATCCGTGAGGATTTGGGTTCCAATTCCATCCAGTGCTTGAGGAAGCTGAAGGCGTGAGGGCAACGGAAGAATACGAACTTCGGCGAAGAACTGCACTTCGAACGGGCCGGCACAGCTAAAAGAACACACAATTACAAAGTATACGAAAAATTGCGAACAAGGCAACGAGAACTGCGAGCAACAAAGGATACAAACAGCAAAAATAAGTGAACTAATTAAATTAATAGAGTCTCAGTCAGCCAATTAATTAACTGGCATTGCAGCCGCCGCAGTTATCATAAGACGAAACTAATTAGCTTCGAAAGCAGGTACCCATTTTAACCAGGATCAGGTCTATTTGCAAAATTTTAGTTCTAAGTCTTCGTCCGGTGCCCCCTCCGCTAAGAGAAAAAGCACCTAAACTAATCAAAACGTTCTAACAACCAGCAGCATCAGTATGATAGTAACGAAATGAAAATTCAAGAAAAACGAACCGGCCCACACAGTTGGTAAAACACCCGTCGTAGAGGGGGTGTGGCCAGAGTTGTTGTGCGTTCATAACCATTTGGGGAACCGCCCAAAATTACGGTAATAATTTTGCAGAATAATATACCAACATTTGTATAATTTTGCAATAAACACTGAATATTATGTCTTAGTCCTTTTTAAAATATATAATTTGACTAGTTTGTGAAATAAACATTTAAATCAATAATATCTGTAAATACTGGAGATATTCGCTAATTGGCTGGGTCCCTAAAACAAACTTTGATAGATCGCTGAAGCTGAGGGGAACGCAGCTGATTTATTTATTTTATTGGGCAGACAAAGAAAAATTCCACAGTCATTGGCTATTTGACAATGACTAATCTGGTAGTAGTTTGTTAAGTTCGCTTGTTTACCTATCCAAACGGTTTTTATTGCGCTTCATGTAATTCCTGCCTCTAAGATATTGACTGTCAACTAACTGTAGGACGGACCGCTCCAGTGTGTCTACTGAGTAGGAATAGTAGGTAAATCAACACATAAAATAACCTTGTTTTTAAAAATCCTACGTGAAGCTTAGGGTCTACCCTTCCTACATAGCGACATAGCCATAGCTTCCTTGTCCTTCTCCGCGGCCGGTTGTCAAAAATTTTCTGCTGGACGTTTATTCTTATTCATTACATTGCCGCATATGGACAGTCAGGACAGACTGATTGTGAGAGCCCAGTACAATTTCACACCAATAACACTCATCAGAATCATCTATTCCACCCGAAGGTATGACGCGTGTGTCAAGTTTATTGATTTAATTTGAACAATAAGCAGGTTCAGAAAGGTTGAAGATACACACACATATCTCCGACTCCGACCCATTACTTGCCCATACGTCACATAGAATCTGCACTACACGTACACAGTCATAGCGACTGGCTAGTAGAAGAACATTGAGGCCAGCTAACAGACTGGAAAGACTTCTATACCGAACAGGAAGCTGTAGACTGCTGGTAGCAATGTTGATACAATTCAGTTTTGATGACCTCAGCGGGATGTGGACTGCGGACAGAGACTGCGATGTGACACCACTAAACTTTAGTAGTTGAAAAGCGATAAAAAAGGTCCTCGGATGAGAACTCGCCAACCATTCCTATACGACGCGTACAGAGATCGTATTCACTCTCGAGGGTAAAATTTTTCCGGAGGCAGCTTTTCTCTAGAGACGATTTCCCCCTTTCTTATAGGAAAGTTTGCATGCATGTGAAGTCTCCGCGACTATTTGTGGAAGTAAACATAACGTTTTTTCGCTCCCAGCCTGTCCGCTCCAATAGGTTTTTTTTCCATGGGTAGATGTAGTAGTAAATACGGGCTCAGAATGAGCACCAGATGCCCCGAAAAGGTTCAACACTTTTTTGTACGCACACTTGTTACTTGCTATCGACTCCTATTGTACACAAGGACCTTGGTGTTACATAGATAAAAACCGTCCAGTTTGTTTCGGCTCTCTGACTTTGACAGGTTTCACAGTGAAATATTTGAATACTACCGCGGTAGAACAATCTGACTTGCCAGACATGCCACTAAAAGTTCGGCACAATTTCAGTCTTGTAAACTAAGTAACTATTGTAACAATCATCTATAGTGTTTTTTACATGCGCTTATTTTTCTTGATGTACCTTTACTTTCATTATATAAAAAATAAACCCGTAAAAAGTCCAAGTAGTAATGATTTGCTCATTTTATATGAAACAACCAAAATAATTGCTGTTTACCATATCAACTGCATCATATTGCATGATTCGTTGTGTGATTTGTAAAGCGCTTTATTATTAACCTATGATTGGGCGCGCGGGTTACACTGCGTGCGTTTACAAGTTCTGTTCAAAATTGGGGCAACAAGTATACCAAAAAACCGTCGTGTTTCCATCAAAACTACCGTAATTTGGAACCAAACGTGCATACTTCAAAAGAGAAAAATAAAAAAAAATCTCGTGTAGTCCTTTTTTTAAGTATAATTGAAAAAATGCAAAATACCCATTGTGTGAGCACTTTTCTTAGTGACTACTGGGTGTGTAAACCTGGAAAAGGTGACAAAATGTTTCAAACAATCAGAATTTAATAGCAAACTAATGATTACCCAATTTCAACACCGCTAAAATACTACATTTTTGTAAAATCAGCAGAACCATAATTTTTGAAGTAACAAGGCACCGACACGAATAACGGCGTGCATTTTTTCTCAGCGACTACTGTGGATACATATCTGGAAAAGGTGTCAAAATGTTCCAAATAATCCGAATTTTTTAGCAAACCGAAATTTATTTAGATTAGTGGCCTGGAAGATATTTTATTTTTGTGTCAAAGTTAATGTAAAGAAATTCGACACCTCGAGATGAATAACGGCGTGCATTTTTTCTCAGCGAGTACTTGGTTTCAGGACCTGCCAATGGTTTCAAAATGTGCAGAAAACACTGAATTTTTTAGCAAACCTTTTTTATCCAAATTTCGCCTAGTATAAAATACTTTATTTTTGTATCAAAGTCCAGAAACAGAATTAAAAATTCGCCAATCCCGATTTTCTGATCAATATTTCGTCATTGCGGATCTTCGCGTACTTTTGGTTTCCAGCCTACCCCAAAAGTTTTTCGGCTTTTCCAACTGTGCCCAGCAGAAAGTTCGAGAAACGACTAAAATTTGCATATTCGCGACCGCCCGTCTTGAGAGTACCGTATCCTTTTGTACCGCGCGTTATAGCAATGCAAGTCCTCAAGACGACCGCCAGCTTCAAGATGGGGCAGGAATTTGTTCGTTTATTTGAAACATTAATTTAATTTGAAGACTAATAACTAATGCATAAATTTAATATTAAATCTTACTAACATTAATAAATTCATAAATCAAGATAAATTCATAAATCAAGAAATTTTCCAAAATACGCCTCGCGATAAAATTTAATTAGTAATGGATATCACAGGAAAGTGGAAACCCGATTTCGCCCTGATCAGAGGCCGTATTCACCAACACACAGGGACCCCCCCCCCCTAAGGCACACGAGCGCTCTGAATCTCTTCTTCTGCGCACTCTCTACGCACACTTTAGCTCCCTGGGGAGGCCAGGGAATGCTCCCTGCTTGTTGGTGAATAATACGGCCTCACGCCTCAGGCAACAATTTTTTGAGGGTCTTGATCGGGGTTTTCGTTTCCCACGGCGTTATTGTGACCATCGAATTGGGCGAAGTAAAAAAATTAAAAGAGATAATATGTTGTCTTCAGTACATCTGTACTGGGGTTTTCAAGTATGCCAAAACCAACTGTGCGTTCCCTAGTTCCCTTCCAAGTATAGAAAAATTTACCGTATTTCCCTGAATTGAATATTTGACATGCGAAATTAATACATGGGTCTCGCGAAGTCGTAAAATATGGTAAATTTGTCCGGATACTTGGAAACCCCGTGCATTTTACTCACAAACAATCATATTCTATAGAATAAGTGCAGAATTAATGCGCACGCTTTCAAATGTGTGTTAAACATTTATTCAAATTACGGTAGATTGACATATTTTGCAATTGATACTTGGAAGGAAAACACACCGAAAACATTTCAATTTTCATTTTCTCGTTTGAAGTCTCGCTCCATTCACCTGTACCTGTTCACATGCACCTACCACTGGTAGGGCGAGCCCATTTCCAATTTGGTAGATCTTTCAGCGAAGCGGCGGAAACGGAGAGAAGTAATGATCTACTGGGGATTCAAATTCGAACATTATGTAACCGTGGCCAGGACTCGGTGGGAATACAAACTTCTAATTAGAATTGAACTTATGACAACACCGTCTAATAGGTAAGGCAAGCCAGACTCTCATATTCGTCAGAGAATTGCACTCCGCGTGAGCTCCATGCTTGAAATACACGGTTTTTACTGCTCTAGCTTTTTGTTCTGCTTGGTGTGCCTAGGGTAGGAGTCATGAGCCGCAGTGTGTATGTGTGTGTGTGTGTGTGTGTGTGTGTGCGTGTGCGAGTGTGTGGGCGTGTGTGTGGGCGTGTGTGTGTGCGTGTGCGTATGTGTGTGCGCTCGAGTGTGTGTGTGTGTGCGTGTGTGTGTCCGTGTGTGTCCCTGTGTGTGTGTCTGTGTGTGTCCGTGTGTGTGTGTATATACGGTAAATTTTTCGATACTTGTAATGAGGTTTGCATGTATGCTGACAAATTACTGTATCTTGGAACAACACGAGAATATTTTTTTTATTTTTCATATTATAAATTTTTCATATTAAGAAATCACGGGTGGCAATGGACGAGTAAAATACAATTTGGTCGAGAGGGGAAAACTCAAATGTTAGCTGGCCAACGCGCTGAACAGCCATATCTAACCACATATAATGCTGCCCATGATGTAGCCATTAAATGGACGGGCCCATCAAAATAAACCTATAGTTTGCATGTTTTTATAATTTGTATAAAGGGGGTTTATTATAATATATGTACACTAAGTTACGGCTATCCCGCTGAAATTTTTCGTTGTCGATAAACTCAAAAGTATACCGTAGAAGACCAACAATTGCACCCTTATTTCCTTACCGCGTCTCCCGAGGATACCTCGCTCTGATTGGGACCCGGGAGACTATCTGTCCATATAGCCACATTCCCCCCGGGACACGCGGTAAGGAAATAAGGGTGCAATTGTTGGTCTTCTACGGTATACTTTTGAGCTTATCGACACCGAAAAATTTCAGCGGGATAAACTCTAGCCGAAATTTAGTGTACATATATTATAATAAACCCCCTTTATACAAATTATAAAAACATGCAAAATATGGGTTTATTTTGATGGGCCCGTCCCTTTAAGTGGTGCAACACATGGTTTTGATCTAAAAACTGCACTCCCAAGCATTGTTTGCACTTTTGCATTTTAGAGTTTACAAATGGTGCATAATTTAGGAATATACAATGCGGAGCATGTTTCACGAACCACGTGACATATCACGTTAACTTGACATTAACGCTTGATCGAGGGAAATAGGTTAACTAATATAGTTACTCAAAAAAACGACCGGTTTAAAGTATTATGTGAATAAATACCCACAACAGCGTGTCCATCTAAATGTAAAATATCGGCTATATTTCCCATAAACATAGTATGACTCGTGCCCGTTCTTGGAGAGAGAATCAAGATTTTTAATGAATTAATAGAACATAAAAGGAGAAATAATAAAACGAGTAACATCTGAAACAGTGCATTTTTACAACATACGAATGGTGGCAAACTAGGTACGTATACAGCTTATTAAAGGGATAGGTTCACCTCGAATTGCACCTTTTTTTATAATTTCTATTAATAGTATGACGTATGACGGTCGAGATGCGAAAATTGCAGCAAATTTCCTTTGCTCCTCGAGCCAGGAGCACGCTCAAAGGCTAAACTACCTCGAATTAATAAAACAACTGGCCTACCGTAGCCTGTCTTTACCAGTCCCGCGCAGTACAATTGTGGCAATTAGCCAAACAGCTGGTATTTACGGAGAATAGCCAGACACAAACAAGGATCAAGACCAACAACAAACTAGAATGATTGAATTAGAATTGTGAAAATATAAGTATTTTTATTATTATTATAAAGCTTAATGGCCTTATAATTAGTAGTACGCAGCGGGCTAACAACTCAGCTAAATGAGTGGGCGTGAGAATGACACTGCATAGTTTCGGGGAAGCAAAAAAATTCGAATCCTCCTCCAAAATCTCCTAACATTCCATGAGCATTTTAGTGCCACGGAATAACCACTCCCACTCACACAACAAGCGAAAAAATAACCACTACACCATTGAGAGAACTGCACACACACGATAATTCAATTCATAAAAAATTTTATTGGAATCACACAAACAGGCCCGGTTATGAATGTGGAAACAAAGCAAAACAATCTAAGGATAAGGAAAACATCATTCAAAATTTGGAAAACAGTGCTAGGTTGGACGCATAATAAATTTGCAAGAGAAACATCATAACACTGAAAAGTGGCGGTGCTTAGCTTAGGACATAGTAGAAATTGTGATTTTTTAAGAAAGAGAGACCGTGAGGTAATAGACTAGTCAAACGCACGATTAACGGCTTGCAATCTGCAATTTAAACTAGACTTGCAAGCAACTATCCTTATATTGTGCTCTTCTCCAAGTCCTGTATCCCTGTGGCGTACCTGGAAAAAAAGTTGTGTAATATAGCAAATGTGCATCCCCAGTAAGCACCAAAGTGATCCAAGTATAGTCTATTTAATTAGTAAACACAAAACTGAGCGCGTTGGTTAATTAAAAGAGCGTTTCCACGCACTGCGCTCAGCTCAAATAGTGCTAGACCTGCGCGATGCTCCTTGCACCGAAAAGAAGAGCAATTACTTAATTAGTAATAAGCACTCAGCAACCTCACAAGTTTATATGGAAAAAAAAATTGGCTGCAAAGAAAACAATAACGTGTTCTTATAATTTACCATGATCCGCTGATCTGGATCCTCACATCGAACAGCGGGCTTTTCTTTTGGTTCGGCAGTGTGTCGCCGTGGAACCGATTCGGGTGAAGACGGAGGCACACTATATTTTTCCAGTCATCACATCACCTACAAACGCACAGTTTTTAGTTGCATTGTTGCATAGAGAATCGCTAAATCGCACTCCCAACTGTCGTGCGCTGCGCATTCTATTACATCCATGTTTACTACGTAAGCGCAGAATCTGGAAAATTTATAAAAACAACAGCGTTCGATTGTTCGATATGATACGTTCGCCGCCGTGACAAAGTGACATTAAAAACAGTTTATGTTGCTTGAGAGAGCTAACAATTGACGGATTCAGTAAGTACGGCAAATAAACATAAATTAACCTGAAATACCTCTGCCTGTCGCCGAGCGTAACCAGAGAGTAGGAGAGGCATCGAAATCGAAAGGCAATATCCTAAAATGAATACAATATACTCAGAAACAAGCGAACACTCAGAAATAGGTTTAGAGTTCACGCTCATTCGGAAGTGGTGATTAACACGCTATATGTTAACAAGTCCTTCGACAACACATTTGCGATAATCAGACGGGTGAGAAAGAAATAGAGAGTGCTGTTCTCAGACTAGGCGGTGAAATTTACGTTCCTATTTGAACATTTTCTTAATACAATTCTGATTGATATACGCAGAGTAGATAAAGCCCGTAAATGTTATAATGCTCCTGTATTTTACAGATATAAATGTAATAAAAAATATATATGTCTACTTACTCGTCTGCAAGTTGCTCCTCGATGCAGCAACTCATGATGACTGCATCACTTGTCGAAATCTGTCTCTGTTTGCATTGATTGCATCCATGCATGCCGTTCACTTAATAGAATATCACTTACAATAGGTACACGAGCAAATATAAAATTAGATAAACAAAAGCCCGCGTTTACATTACAAGTATGAAGTATTCACCACAAACTTCTATTTAAAAATACTACAACAAATACTTAAGCATATTGCATATATTTAAAAACCTCAATATAATCTAAAATATTGGAAATACTCAATATAATATCAAATAAAGTAAAGGCGGGGCTGTCTCCACACAAACGTTAATTTGGATACAGTACTCCCGACACTATTTGTTGCAACTTTCGCGCTCGGACCTTAATTTTTGAATACATCTTTGAGCCAGCTGATTTATTTTTCTGAAATATTCTCCGGCAAGTGAGTGATAGTAGAACTGTGCAAATGAACAATGTTCTCTAATAAAGTCTCGTGGAAAATAACTTGTGAATTTCTAAATTTATTCTACATTATCAAGAAGTAGAATTGCCTATGAATAATGTGAATACCACTTTATTCAGACATACAATCATCACACATAGACTTAAGCATGTAGAATCCAGTTCTGAATGAATGATGTTCTTCAACGCAAAGACAACAACGCCTTTGTAGTTCAGTGGTTTTGGGCAGACAATGCTCTCTCAGAAAGTCAATAAATATACGCGAAACTGATTGGTAAGGGCTGCACTTCGCAAAGAAGATCTGCAGCATATATGGTTAATGTGTAACTGCTGAATAACATACATACAGCAATCACCCGAGTGGTTCGTGCGTGTTGTTATCAACCAACTTATACCCCCCATCAACTTAAGGAACAAAATAACAACTTTTCTATCAAGTTGGCCAACCTACACGGCTTATTTTTTGCCAGTAAATTCTCAGCACGTTTCTTCATGCTGCCAAAATCTGAATCGTTCTGCATGTGACCTGATAAAGCCCTAAATATGTGATTCATTTGCTCTGGTAATGCCAGCTAAATTATCCGTCCACCAAGAAAATTATTAGTGTTGAAAGCAAGAAACACATTTATTTCCTTCCGTATAAGTTCCAGCTGACTTGTTTAAAAATTAGGCCATCGATGCCAAAAACTTATAAATGTTTATTCAAAACCATTCACATAAATTCTCTGCCCAGTTTTTGTACATATATTCATATTGCACCACCCCCAGTTGAAAAATAATCAGCTGGCTCAAAGATGTATTCAAAAATTAAGGTCCGAGCGCGAAAGTTGCAACAAATAGTGTCGGGAGTACTGTATCCAAATTAACGTTTGTGTGTAAACAGCCCCGCCTATAAAGTAATACTCAATATAATATCAAATAAAGTAACTGCAGTGTGTGAAATGGCAGGTAGACAGACATTGAAAAGTTGCTACATACCAATATTAATCGCACAATATCGAAATAAACATAGAATAAATGTATTCTTTACATCATAAGAAATACAAAATGAATGCAGCCGGCCCCCGCTCGCGATCGCGGTGTGTGTGTGTGGAAATTAAATGATACACCTTTAACTATTTTTAATCGATGCAGCCAGTGTACGGTAGGCCAGTTGTTTTATTAATTCGAGGTAGTTTGGCTTTTGAGCGTGCTCCTGGCTCGAGGAGCAAAGGAAATTTGCTGCAATTTTCGCATCTTGACCGTCATACGTTATACTATCAATAGAAATTATAAAAAAAGGTGCAATTCGAGATGAACCTATCCCTTTAATGTTATTACCATAATTGGTTCCTATACGCCTATACCAAGCCATAAATGCAGCTTGCAAACTAAACTAGATCATTGTAAATAAGGTGTCAAATTAAAAACTAAGTGAAAACTAAATAATTTACGAAGACCGAGTAAGTGTTGATGCACTACTGAACTATTGATAAGCATTTTCCCGATAAGACGCTAATAATAAGTAGTTTTGTTGAGCAGAATAGTATTTTTCTGAGAAAAACTACCAATATATGAACATCAATTTTTAATTTTTAATAGTAAACTTCATTAATAGTATAACGTGCGAATATCTACTAGTAACTTTTCTATCAAAAGCGGTAAATAAATAAAATTCAAAAAGAACTGTTTTATATATGGTTGATTGATGTTTGATAAAGGAAACGTTTTCATATTGCACAATAGCCTCTACTGATTGCACAACGCAGATGTTTGATCATTTACAAGAAAATTGAAGAAAAAAAATCTTCCCGGAAAAAACCGGAATATTATTTTAATCTTTTAAGCAATTGTATTTTGTAACTATATTTTTTGGTTTTGTAGGCGAGCTATACTTTTTTTAAATAAAAATCGTTTTTATGCGCCTGCACTTGTGTAATAACTGTGGAGCAGAGGAACTCCAGAATATACTGCATGGGGTTTTTGAAAATAATCGGGGTTTTCACTTTCCTGTGTAGTACATCACAGACACCCGGACACCGCTGGACACCACTGGACACCTTCAGCTAAACATGTGCCAATTTCAATGATTAGGAGGTTCGTTTACTATTCTTAAGTGATTAGTCGTTAGTATGAGCCCCATTGTTTGGGTCATTCCTCCTAAAGTAAAGGGTTCCTGATTCCTGAGTATATCTTTACATTTATTTTCGAATTCCGAAAGTGGAATTAAAATAAAGTGATTATTTATATTTCTTGTAAAATGCAGACTGCCAAACGGGGAATACCTTTTCCCAGGGAATGACAGCGTAGGCAGATTACAGAGAAAAAGTAGGACGAATGAGAGATAAGAAAAGGAGATATATATAAGATACAATGGAATAGAAAAACCCTGGAGAGATAAATAACAATGACAGCGGGTTCAAATAGATCAAATTTGGTCCGGAATATTCTGATTTCTTTCTTTTTTCAGACATTGACTTTGCTCATTCACTCAACACAAAGTTACATAGATGACTAAACTTAAAAAAGAAGTTGTAGAAACTTGCATATCGTGTCTCTTGAGAGTCTAGAGTTGCCTTATGACAATAAATACATCATTAAAGTAATTCATTGGTAAAGTAGTATAGATAAGTTTTGAAGTAATGAAGTGTGATACAGACTAAGTCCACCGTAATCCTTGCCAAATCTCCGCAGCTTCCCACCTTTTCAACGAGAAAAAAGTAAATCCAAAACGACAATGATTGATTCTCGTGCGCGCAGTCACGCGGTCACCGCATTCCTTCATTCTGTGTCCACTTTGTCGCCAAATGGGCGCCGTTTCGTGCCAAACTTCATCGCACAGACAATGAATGAACGTTCATGTGAAAATCACTGGTGACATCATTCACGTGGTAAAATGTGTAAACAACATTGATTGATACAAATGTCTATTATTTTGCTCAGGCGACTTTTATTGTTTAAAATGCAGGAACAGTGATCACACTTGTGTGAAACGTTTGCAACGTATCTTGAAAAATCATGAAATAATATTCGATTCAGCTTGCTCAAAACTGGGCTCCGCTCTCCTTTTATAACCTTTAGATATTCTAATTTTCGTTTCGTTCACACAAACAAAAAAGTAAACTCTTCTCCTTTATATAATAAGAATACCTCCAAACAACGACGCCACTTGGACTACTGGCAACGCGAAAATTTGGCCGGTGTGCCGCCTACTAACAGTGCGCCTACGCACTGCGGCCCACCCTTTTCGAGTATAGGTACACTGGGGAAACTCCGCGGCTGCGCGGCGTGCCTGTGGCGCAAAAATGTTGCGCGGCGGTCACACGGCGGTATCGCGGCGCAAATAGTCACAATCCCAAAAACGGATCCGCGGCTGGTGCGCCCCAGGTGCGCCGTGGGGCCGCCAGATGTTAGTTATTAAAATGCACGGAAAGTACCGTACACAAAAAGTCAACACCACACCCAACACTGCACCACACACCGTAATTAGACACACATTTTGAGAAAAGTCGTGCATTTTTTTCTTTTTCTTTTTTTCTTTTTCTGAAAAAAGATATTTGTTATTGAATTGTTGTTGTATTATTCTATTACCCGTCATTTAAAAGTTAGAGCACCGTTTGTTTTAGCACATTGAATGGGTAAATGTCTAAAACAATATGTTTATACCAGTCGGCTCACGCCGCCTGAGGCGACTTAAATACAATTAATATAACTATTTCCTATTTATAACTTTTCTTTACTTCCATTTTTTTTTACCTCCTTTATTTTTATCTTTTAATTATATGGAAGTATGATTGGTTTAGCATGGGCATACTTATATACAAAGTTTCAAACGTATCATAAGAAATTCACATAATAGGAACCAATTGCATATGCATAGATATTGAGCTGCGAAACTCTTTTTATACCCGAACACAAAATTTGCATTTCGTAACGCACATCGGTAGGCAAATTAGGCTACAGTTACTCTTTTATATAATAAGATACCTGGCATACCAAGAAAATATGTATTGTTAGGATCTGTGCTATTTTAGAAAAAAAAACATAAGTTCCATTCAGTGAAGTATATAACACAGTTTGTTGCTGGTGTGTATTTGTTATCAAAATATGTTGTCCTTTGAACGTCTTAATGATGTTTCTTGTGTTTCCTTTGCTTTTCAGATTTTCAAGTTGCGGTTGACGTGCGTGATTGTCTTTTGACGTTTACGAGTCCAGTTCAAGGCTAGCTCTTTGACTATATTAAAAACGAGGGATGAATTATTGGACGTGAGTTCTTTTCTTTTATCACATGCATTTGTCTTGTGTTTCGAAGTTTTCATATTTTCATCCTCTTATTATTAGGCGAGAAGGCAATGAATCGACTAATGGAGGGTGGTTGGGCAACTCGATAAATCCAGTGTCTCCGTGTTTGCTGGATTCTTCCGAAATGTCACGACAACCGGTATGTTTTTTTTAAATTTGTATATATTTACATGATTGGTCGAGATGCGAAGTCCATTTTACTTCGAAATAATGTAAATGCAATATGTTTCGTTTTCTTTGAAGTCCCTTACAGGGTCATGCTCCTGACCCTTTGTTGTACTGCGTTATTACCGAATTTGTGTACTGATGTCTGTGCAGAATATTGGTCAATGATTGCCTATCCATTGCATATGGGTGTGACAAGTGGATCTTTTTGCATAACTTCAGGTGTGGTAAATTGCGTTCTACGCTATTCCGGACGGAGGATCATTTTTAAAAATAGGGGTTAGCCGGAATGAACTGCCCCTTTAAATCGTCAATATTCTTATATTACTCGAGTAAAGGAAGTATACATTTGAGAGTAGCAGTGGCACTGGTGCACTTTGTTGTTGTCCTATAGACGATACAATGATTTTTTACAGTTTGCACACGCGCTGAAAGACAGTGTTGAGGAGTAGCCAGCTGGGTGGACCGTGCCTACTCTTGGAAACATAGACGTGGAAGATTGCAGCGTATTTTAAGAGGTTCGGTTTTGCTAATTTTGTTACTTTTTGCAGTTGTTGCGTATTTTTAGAATATGCTCAAAGCATGAATACTGCTTTCAGATCTTGCCACGCGGTGCGCTTGTTGACGTTGTCTTGTCTGGTGCTCGCTACTCCGGGTCGGGGTCGGATGTTTGCTGCTTCTTGTTCGCTTATGGGTATGTTACTTTTCTTATTGGTCATATCTTTTCCTAATTTCAATTTATAGGCTGAGTGATGTCCTGTACAGTCTTTCAATTTGTGTTTCGTTTCACGACTATTATTTTTCGCTTTTCAGGTTACTATGACACGCTCACTGTGTCTTCCGAGGAACACTCGGGCTGTAATTTACAGTTCAAGAATGGGGACACTTATCCTACAAGGCCTGTGAGTTTCTTCTCTTATTGTTCTTATTTAAAACATACGATTTCGAGATTACGTTTGCTCCTCCTATGGTATGTGCAATACTACTAATTCACCGTTTCATTTTCCAATCAAGTTTGTTATGCTTTCAGGTGAAAACTTCACACACTACGCAGTCGGTGGAACAATTTTCTGCTTCTCCAATGGGCCCTTTTTGAACGAAGAAATGGCAATTGGAACCATCACCACTCGATCTTAAACCATTCGGTTGGGGCATTATACTTATACATTTGTGTATTTTATATTTGGAGTTTACTCATTATTTGCTGCCTATTAAAGGGAGAGGCCCACGAGAAAAATGTTCTCCTCAATTTACTTGCACAGAATGTCCGGAATTTCAGAAATATTACTGTGAAAACCGCATTTCTTTGCACCTAGAACTCACAGAGATATTCCCCGGCAAACAATTCGGTCAGGTACCGTAGTCAGAATCAATTTTTGCGTATTTAGTGCATTATGGTATTGGAAACGCCCTTATTATAATTGTATGAATGATCTTCATTCGTTTAACCATTATTATGAAGAGAAAGAATGCTAATGGATTGATGTAAACCGTAAAATCGTATTTTAACCCTTCTGACTACGGTATCTGGCCGAACTGTTTGCCGTGAAATATCCCTGCGAGTTCTAGGCGTAAAGAAATGCGGTTTTCACGGTAATATTTCTGAAATTCCGGACATTCTGTTTAAGCAAAGTAAGAACAACTTTTTTCTCGTGGGCCTCTCCCTTTAAAGCGAAATTTCGGTCGGTTTTTGAATCGAGTACACCATCGTTCTTATGCAGCTTATGTAAAGGAGCGTAAATTAGAATAAAAATCGAGCTAAATGTGTAATAATCCGGTTGTCCATGGTGCGTTTCAAAAACCAGCCGGTATTCCACTTTAACGTTTAGACTAATGACTAATTCTATAATGTACTTTTATTTACTTCTATATAAATATGAGGAATAGTAAAATTAAATTATGAAAGTAAGAAAAATAAAAAAAATAATAATGCATTAATTTAGCATTATACCCCGTTTCGACCCAATTCGCATACGAGGGTTTTACCTATTGTTAGTTTCGTTTCCTGATTTAAAGTCTTGCAACATTCGGCTTTGAAATGTATTTTGGATGACTGGACGGACTGGACCTGTTTCTTATACAATGCGGTAGAATTGAAAATAATACTTTCCACTCACCTATTTTTGTAGATTGTAGAAACTTTATCTTCGTAGTAGAATCGTTTAAATATTGGATAGATGAAATAATCAAATGAAGTCCCTGACCCATTAATTCTTTTCGTCGTTAATTTTCTATTAATAGTCTTTTTGCCGTTTTCTATCTGCTTATCGCTTTGACAACTGCTTTGTATTTTCAATGTACGCATTATTTAAATATCTTACAACCATAATTTAATGATCATAACGATTTTTTTCGTTGCTTTTTTTTGCTGTATTTAATTGTAAGTTTTTCCAGTTTTGTTTATATTGTGCTCTGAATAAATATGTTTTTGTTGTTGTCGTTTTGTTGTTATTGTACAGTAGTCGGATTGGTAAGGTGGCAGTACGGGGTACGGTATGCCTGGTTCACGCCCATTGCGCGCAATCGCCGCGCAACCCTCGCGCCATCGCCGCGCAACCTCCGCGCCATCGCCGCGGACCACAGGCGGAATCGCCGCGCCCCTGTGGCGCAAAGTTGATCCGCCGCCCCGCTGTGGCGGAGCTTCTTTTTACGCGCGGCGATGGCGCCAATGTTGCGCGGCGATGGCGCGAAGTTTCACGTTGTATAGGCCGCGCATCGGCAAAGTTTCCTCAGAGGTGCGCCAAACTCACGCTATACACACGGTTGCGTATATGGGGATAACGACTGCGCCAACCGCCGCCGCACTGAAGGGTTCTTTCTGTGCCGCGACGAGTTCGCGAAGTTTATGCAGACTACAACAAAAGCACTCCACGCAAAGGTGTACATTACGATGGCTACCACAAAAGCACTGATTTAAAACGGTATAACATCATATCATGCTGGCGGTCTATTCCCATCTATCGTATGCAAATCATGCTGATTTGTATGTTCATCTGCACAAAATATCTGGGTACGGTCGTCTAACAAATATTTCAAAAACCGGCCGTTGTACGGTTTTAAACCCAAATGAAACCACATATGCAAAGCAACCCTTCCACGAAACGGAGGTACCGTATTGCAAAAAAAAAAACAGAGCAAAACACTGCGTTATTATGAGGATAGATTGAACTCCGAAAATAATACCACTCACAGTGATCATGTGAACGAACGCCACCTGGCTGGCGCCCTACAGCAACATGCCCTTACGAAAAACAAGCATAACGTGAACCAACCACGGACGCAGTACAATATTTTTTTTTCGAAGCGCTAAGAAAGCCTAGCACCGCGTGATGAACACCTCCATAAAGTACAATATTTGCAACACAACATTCGAAGCGCTAAGAAAGCCTAGCACCGCGTGATGAACACCTCCATAAAGTACAATATTTGCAACACAACATTCGAAGCGCTAAGAAAGCCTAGCACCGCGTGATGAACACCTCCATAAAGTACAATATTTGCAACACAACATTCGAAGCGCTAAGAAAGCCTACCACCGCATGATGAACACCTCCATCCAGTGCAATATTTGCAACACAACATTCGAAGCGCTAAGAAAGCCTACCACCGCATGACGAACACCTCCATCAACTATGAACACCTCCAAAACAACACAATCATATCCTGTAGCCAAGGGCGTCGTACAATATTTGCAACACAACATTCGAAGCGCTAAGAAAGCCTACCACCGCATGATGAACCCCCATCCAGTGCAATATTTGCAACACAACATTCGAAGCGCTAAGAAAGCCTACCACCGCATGACGAACACCTCCATCAACTATGAACACCTCCATAAACAACACAATCATATCCTGTAGCCAAAGGGCGTCGTGGCTCACTGGCAAAGTTCTCGTCTCTCACCCATACGACCCGGGTTCGAATCCCGCCCAGTGCTACCATCTTGCAAACATGCCACGGCGTCGGGAATAAAGTTAAGGCGCTCCCCTTGCCTAGCCTTAGGACGGACCTTTCGCTCTGTATTATCTTCTGTGCCGTCTTCTACCGTCTACTTCACTCTATGGGACACATCGGCTAAGAGACACCGCCTTGGATTGGAGCTAAAAATGAAGATCCCCGACTTCGAGAGCAAACGGGAAACTGGATTCTACATGCTTAAGTCTATGTGTGATGATTGTATGTCTGAATAAAGTGGTATTCACAACATTAATGTGCCGACACATATGGCACCTCATGCACCAATTTTACCATGCAACACAGCACATATTGTTGCCAAAAGTGTCGACACACAGAGCCATGTAACATTCGAGACTACCATGTACACGTCACAGGCATGTCGCATCCCATATTCCACCCCAGCAACTCCCCATTGTTTTTATTTGAGGGAGTTGCCAATCACTCCAATTCAATACCTAAGCACCACTATATGTATCTTCCAAGTCCCAAACCCCGGTCCAGAATGACCCCTCCCGAACAACAAAAAAAAGGCAACGAAAAAGACACCGTGGGCTTAATGCTTAGGGTGACATCGTGTCCAATAGTCCAGTGCATAGCGGGCATAGCCTCAGAGCTCGCATCACTCGTCAACAGCAGTCTTCGCCACACTGAAACATTAGCATTTCATCAAGAAAGGCACAAAAAATTGAGTTTGAGCACTAGAATAATCAGGTCTCCCTAATTCCTTCCGATAAATGGGAAATACACCATTTTAAAATGGTGCACGTTCGATAAATGATAATCAAAATTGTCATCAGTAGCTATGGCTACAAGGATAAATGAAAATACTATAAATGAACATAATAGGTGCGGACAGGGCTCATGTTCAGTGTTGGAACGCTCTCACTTTCAAATCAAATGCCTATAGTCTGCGAAATAAACAGACGAATTTTATCACACACTCTGAATGAAGGCAACCATGCTCTGAACACTGGTGCATGCCCGCTTGAACGCAAAGCGCCAGGGGAGGCGGGCGAGCGTGAGCATGAACATGGGGATCAGCTACCGCTACCAACCAACACCAGGTGGAAAGAAAATGGAACCAAAAGGTGTACCTGAATGTAGTTTGAAGGAGAGAACGCATATTTTCTCCATTATTTCTTGGATTCCTTCCTGTCTTCTCATACAGTCCGGGACGTAGAGGAGCACGAACACGAGACGGCAACATACACAATTTGGAGACGGAGTTGAACTGCAGGAATTTTACTGAAAAATAAAAATAAATTTTATTGAAAAAATAAAAATCATAGATACAGTAAGGTAAGAAGTTAAATTACCGCTAGCCTACAGACAAAAGAGCACACCACTCACCACTACTTGCGACGCAATGATACGCAGATATGCTAGGCTAAGGTAAAAGCACCAACTTGTCATGATTCATGGAGTGGCATTTAGTTCAGTAAAGCTGACAAGCCCAGAACACTAAGCAGACCAAATGGCACCCGAATGCTTACGCCGATAAGCAGCTTTGCAGTGCCTACACACTGAGGGAAGAGGGAGCAAGCCTCCGAGCACGCCTTTTTGGAGACATATGCCCGAAATAGAGGAGTTTACGGACAACTTTGGGAGTCACAGTATTACACCGCGAACACAAATAGAGAATTGATCAAACACAATAACATACCTGTCGGATAATCGGATGGGGACAATCATGATCATGTTTGAAGGAAGAGGCAGGCTGGTTCAATCCTTCCAGCATTCCATCCATTGTCCCAGATCCAGAACTTCCGAACCGACCGACGTCGTGGCCATTTTCGTCGGAAGAGAAGCTCAGATTGCGGTGACGGTTTTTGTCGGGAGCGCCGAAGCGGGACGTGACACAAAATAAATAAATTAGACATAAAAGTCTTGAATCAATGCAAATTACGTAAACGCTAGTAAGATGTGGGGCAGCTGCGCTTAAAAATTATGCGTATCTCTCTAATAGTACCAAAAAGATAGTCCAAAAATGAATAAAACCTCGCGAAAAGAACTCATTTTTTTCAACAATTTCATGCACATCTGCCAAGGATTCAATAAAAAGGTTTAACTATTTACATGACATGACAACTTTTTAGACATCAGCCATTTTCTGTTTGACGAACGGTTGTGCATGCAAATTGTGTTTCTCTAAATCGCAACATTACCGAATAAATTTCCGGTTGTACTCGAAATACACTAACCATCAAAACGATACAATATGATGAATCGAAACGCACCAATGACACCAGCCAGCTTTTGAATTTTGAGAAACAAAATAGCTAGAAATCCCATCAAGGCACCTTTTCTGGACTTAGAATTTGTTCCCCTCATCAAAGACTAATTTTTTTTCAAGGGTTCCCAGGAATCTAATTCCCCACCGACCGTTTGAGCTGTACCAACTAAATACTCTAAATAGGCCTACGCGCATCAAGAAGATCGTTGCTCTCACGGAGTCTCGGGGGAACCTGTTCCCCCGCCGCACCGACCAAAAAAACTTTCTATCCCCGCGTCAGTCCCCCCCGGGGGAGGACCCGCTATCAAGTGGAGATCAATAACTCTCTCAGAGTATTGGGGTGATCAGATCAGGGTCTAAATTTCGTGCGTAAACCGGCCTTCGGCCGGAGGTGGTTTCCGGCCTGCGGCCGGAGGTGGTTTAGGCCATATTTTGCGTAGCTACGCATTCTACAGTATATTTGTTATGTGTAGCGTAATAAAGCAAACAAACAATTAATTAAAAAGACAGGTAAATAAAGCAATCATAAAAGAAAAGGTAAAACAAGCTTTTCAAACATTATCGAACTATATTTCGCGGTCCTCTGCGTGTTCTGTGCCACCCCCGTCGCCTGGGCTCTCATCTTAAGTACGGTAGTTTACCTCTGGCGCTATTGCTATTACTTTTCCTTGCAGTGTACTCATGCTTACTTAATAAAGAGTGAATTATTTATGTTGTTTTGTTTGGAGTGGTGTGAAATAAAAAATGTACTTGTAATCTCGCTTGTTGTGCTGTGTTATTTAACCATTTCTACGACAAGGACGGCAATGGAACGTTGGAATATGGTAAAGTTTGAATGTTTTTGCATGCTTTTTATAGTTATTGGACTTACTTCTATTAAGAATGTGTAGTGATGGTAGGCAAAACGAATGTAAGCATGCAAAAATAAGTTTGAAGTTGATTTGCGTGCTAAAATACCGCATCTTTCCAACTTCGTGCGAACGTGGATGGACTCGAACTCCCGTCACTCTCCTCACGATCTGCACCCTTTGTCTTGCGCTAGGGGCGCCTTCTTTGTCCATCGCAAAGAAAGCCCTATATGTTGCACCTCTCTCTTCGCGGTTGAATGCAGGATATGGCTATATTGAATTGGCTAAAACTTACATTTTTTTTTCAAGTTATGTAGCTAACACTTTGCGTATTGTTTAAATTAAGCAACTTGAACTTCTCAAGCAAGATATAGCCAGGTTTGACTTATTTCCAAAAATCACCACATTTAGCAAGCATTTACGCACGAGATAACCTCCTCCGAATTGAACGGTATAAAACATTTTCAGATATATTTTATATGGTTTTGTAGAGGACAAAATTCTCTAAAAAACATCTCAGATATAGTTTTGCTCAAAACCGAGCGGTTTTTGAATAATTATAGAAAAACTACCGCGAAAAGATTTGGGTTCGCACGAACTTTCGCGCCATTTTTTTGGGGGTAATCGGAGATTACCTCCTCCGTTTCTGAAGTAGTAGAAGTTTATGCCGTGAAACTTATACCATTAGATAGCCAAGAAAATGGGCTTTCTTTATAGTTATTTTGTTTTGGTTTTCATGGACCTCCTCCTGGTTTAAAATTAGGTTTAAATAATGCCTTTTTTGCGCGTTTTTTCAAAAACGCACGGGAAAAAAGGCTCTTTTCCGTGCTTTCCTAAGTTCGCTGGCTATGTTATGCGTAGCAATGTTTAGAGCAACTTTTTGCTATGGTTATTATTATAAACTTGAATGGTTTACACCTCATTTTGAAGATAATTTTCTGCCTATTACGATGGCGCTAACTATTTTATGATTTTTTAATTAGAAATAGGTTTCGGAGGTGGTTTTTTAAGGTGTACTCGTGCTTTTTTTGCAATAAAATAAAATAATTAAATATGATTTACACCTTAATTATCGTTGTGTTATATATGGTTCGAAAGCATTTTTTCTGCTTATCACACTGAACGCCTGGTTACTTGCTTATAGTGTTTTATTTCGGAATATTTTTACATTTAAAGGTAAAGGTAAGCGTTCAGGGCTATATCCATAGCGTAACATACTACTTAGAGCTTTTGTATACTCAACGTCCATTCATAGGGAATATTCTATATGAATTAATTAGTTTTTCAGGTCCTTTCGGAGAGCTTAACACTTGCTACATTTCAGAATCCCATTTTCAGATGCAGACCAGCGGCTCGTAATTAGACTTGTCAACTTTATGTACATTTGCGATAAAAATGAACAAATCAGGGATATAAACTAATCAGAATCGCATCAACGATGATGCTCATTTCCTTTAACATAGCTAATTACATACATACACAATCTACATGTGTTTTAGCATATTCGTACTACAGAATCCATGTGCTTCTTTATACTTGAGTTTCGCGTAGCATTGCAGACTTCAGACTACTTCACAATCCCTATACTTATATTCCTGAGCTCTTCACAACCCAAATTCCGATTCAAGCTTCATACCATAACTACTTCTTAATTTCAATTTATATTAATGCACACGATTCATTACCGAAATAAATGCGCTCTTCATACCCATTCTCCATAAGATTCACATCCCCAATGATTTCTCCAATTTTCACATGAAACATTTCACTGACCAACAATGACCAACAATACAAAAATAACAAAGTGTATACTGTATCTTTTCTCTGTCACAATCAATGTTCTCTTTCAATTAACTTCTCTCTCTCACCCGGCTGTCTATATGTTCGCGCGGCCTCTGCACACACTAGCCGTCCTCTCTCTGTCATCCCCCTCCCGCGCGCCTACGTTCTCTCAACAGGGCCCGCCCCCCAACAGATGTTCACTGCCGTCTATGGCTGACCATGAAACACAAGTATAAAACAAAGGATTTTATTGCATTTTTGAGCGTTTCACGTAGAGTAGAGATTGCCACAGTGTTCCTTGAGTCGTTGTGAATCTGAAAATAAGAATAATAAGTATAATTTTTTTGGAGGTGGCACTCTTTCCGGAGGTGGTGGTAGCCCGGCCGGAGGTGGTCGGTGCGTAAAATCACGCACTTATTTAGACCCTGGATCAGATCAGCCCCACCGGCCCGACTTATTGATCAGCCACTTTTTAACGGACCGTATTTAGGATATTTGGCGGTTCGACAAATAATCGGTGGAGAACTATTCCTAGGAACCCTGACAAAATTAATCTTAAATAAAAGGAACAAAAACTAAGCCAAGAAAAGGTGGTCTTGATGGGAATTCGAGACTACTTGTTACCCAAAATTCGTGCGCGACCAGAGACACAGGAGTGTCACGAGAAACCATATCGCACCGAGGATGGGTAATGGATCCCAAATGCAAAAGAAAAAATACCCAGTAATGGTACGACATTCGAAACCCAATACTCACACACCATCATTCATCAAACAGTTTCTGATGTCGTGAAAGAAATCATATATTGCTTATCAGTACAATAATTTTCCGACCAATATATTTATGTATGCGTTAGATAAACGCAGTCCAGCTAATTGAAAATGCAAGCGAAACATAGATGCTGCGGGTCGCACTTCGTACTCAAGCTTCATACTTCCTTCATACTTGCAAGAAAGTCCAAATATATCAATAAAGACATAAAATACCAAAAACATACGAGAATAACGGGAATCCGTGGGGATTTGCGTTCCAATTCCATCCAGCTTTTGAGGGAGCTGAAGGCGTGAGGGCAACGTCCAAAGAATACGAGCTTCGGCGAAGGATTGCACTCCGAATGGGCCGGTAACGCTAAAAGAACACACAATTAGAAAGTATACGAAAAATGGAGAACACGGCAACGAGAACTGCGATCACCAAAGGATACAAAACAGCAAACATATGTAACTAATCATCAACTAATTAAGTTACTAGAGTATCAGCCAGCCTATTAATTTGACAACTAGCATTGCAGCCGCCGCAGTTATCATAAGACGAAACTAATTAACTTCGAAAGCAGGTACCCATTTTAACCAGGATCAGAAGTCTATTTGCAAAATTTCAGTTCTAAATCTTCGTCCGGTGCCCCTCCGCTAAGAGAAAAAGCACCTAAACTAATCAAAACGTCCTAACAGCCAGCAGCATCAGTAAGGGCGCGTTCGGGTTGCTCTTTCCGAAAGAGAAAGAGGCAAAAACCCCGTTCGGGTTGGACCTTTCCGAAAGGATTTAATGCTTTGTGAAAGTGAAAAGTACAGTACACACTTTCCGTGAACACGCAGGGGTTTTATTTTTTATTTGAATGTGCACTGTCTGCGCACTTGTGCACAATTTCGGCATTGTATTTTTTCCCGACCGCCGACCTGCCCGCAGGCACATGGCAGTACGTGCACAAGACCGGAAGGAAATGCACAGTGCACAATTAAATCGATTCAAATCTTAAAACGAAAACCCCTGCGTGTTCACGGAAAGTGTGTACTGTACTTTTCACTTTCACAAAGCATTAAATCCTTTCGGAAAGGTCCAACCCGAACGGGGTTTTTGCCTCTTTCTCTTTCGGAAAGAGCAACCCGAACGCGCCCTAACGAAATGAAAATACAAGAAAAACACCCCCGAATATATTCGACGGTGGGAAATCCACTGCAAAGAAAGTTCGAGAAACGACTAAAATTTGCATATTCGCGACCGCCCGTCACTGGAAAACTGTCCCTAGAAACCCCCGCGGAAAAAGCACTATCCCCAGCAAACCCCGAGGTCAGCCGAGGTGTATTTCCCCCAGAAATCCCCGAGGAAGGCGAGAGACAGTGCATAAGTGAGAGACACAAAATCCCCAGAAACCCCCGAGGTATGAAAACGCGGGAAAAACGAAATTCAAATTAAAAGTTTCGTATTTTTTTGCTTGTCGCAGAAGTTTATTCTGCTTTCGCTAGAACTATTTTGTATTGTGTTTTGTGGTATATGTTATGTTTGATGTAATCGTGCACGTGTGTTTACTGGTTTGCGTCTATATTCTCCTCTTTCCGCCGTTTGTTTTATAACATATCTTAGAACTAGAACTATTTTTCATGGTTATGATATAATGGAATATCTAAGAAGACGCCTCATCAATATGAGGCAAATACAATTGGCTGGGCCGATGGATGATGAAGCATTTCCATTCTTGCGGAGCCGGAGACTCCTGTGCTTAAGATGTGAGTTTGTTTCATTGTTTTTGCTATTGCTATTCTGGTCGGCGTTTATAGGTATTACGTCGAGCTTGTTACCAGTTATTATCATCTAATCGCAGGTTACCTCTGTTGCCCATTATCGCGGCATCATGAGTGCTGCTAACTTCTCACAACGTTCCACGCGTTACGTAAGTCCTCCCTGCGATCATTACGTATTAAAGATATTATGAACGTCGTGCTATCTACTGACGAAAACAGTTTTATGTATCCTTACAGGTCTCGCCGTCGTGATTCAGGGATTACGTTAGTCCTTCGTACGTTGCAATTTGCCGTGAGCCGTGGTCAGGATTTCAACCCAACGATTCTGAGTTCTTGACTGGAGACAAAAGGTATTCTTCACAGTTCATTTTCTGTATTTCGTACATGCATTTATTTTAATCCCGTATCATTTCTTGTGAGGGCAAACGAGCAAACTATTCGTTAATATCAGAAGATAGGTGATAGTCGTCGAACCTAGAACCTAATTTTCCCACTATTCTACATTTTAGGTCCCCACTGTCGTTATAGTGCATTCTTCGAGACGTCTTTGGAAGTGATGACGGTGCGTTTTTTGTTTCATTCTCGTTATTCGTCGCTCAGGCATTTGTATTTAAAACACGCAAAGCTTTATTACATTAGTTTTAGAGGAGTTTGGAATGTTTCTCCGCGCTCGCCCCTTCCATGGAACGTCAGTGAGACTGCGCACTTCCTGCTCGTTGTTGTTGTGAGCAAAGAGTGATGGATGCGGTGTAAGTTCACACCTTTCTTGTTATATCATTTATTTGAGCTTTCTGCCAGATGGACATTTCCAGTAATTAGAAAGGACCTGGAAAAAAGTTCGTTAACGGTCGTGCGTTGAGTTGATACATATCGTTCCAGACCGATTCGACAAATAAGCACAACATACCCATCTCTGTTTACGCTCGAGCGTTTGGAAATGTTTATTCATTATGTGAATACCGCTTTATTCGGACATACATTTATCGACTTAAGCATTTAGAAAGAAGTGTGGTACGTGGTACGAAGACATATTTACCTATAATATCTTTTTATTCATGTTTTTGCATTTTATTATCTTTTTTAGAGATACGATACGAGCCCTGGAGCAGGGGCCACCCACCACCACACCAATGAAGTAGAGACACAACTTGCCACCCATGAGAGAATCGTTGGATGCATGTGTATGTTTCAACGTTTCCATGGTTAACACCCGTATTAAGTTCCTTAGGAATATCAACGTCTCGTTGAATATTCGTTTCTATTTCTATTGAATGTAATTGTAGACTACACACTGCAGTCGGCAATTTGTGCCCAAAACAATGCAGTGTATTTGTGTACATTTCCCCCTCGATTCGTACATTACACCCAACTTATTGTTACCTAACATGTATACTTAATACAATACACTTGAATACATTACATCGTCCAATCTTTTCAGATCGCCGTCTGGTTGTACGCGCGTGCCACTGGGGATGGGGAGTCGGTTTGCCCAACGATACCGGCGAAGTATGGTTCGGTGTCCGGACTGCTGATTGTTCTCTCGACACAATTATCATTATCTTTAAGCACTTTCCTACGTTTTGATTGCAATTATAGAGGTAGATTCTCTTAATAATATAGGTTTTTCTGGTATTTTCCCCGATACCTCGTCTTATTTATGGCCTCGTTATTCTTTCCACCCCTACTTAGGTTAGGAGAGTGTTCCCTAACTCCTCATGTACTGCACTTGCACTTAGTGCTCGAAGGCTCGAACTTCTTAGAATCTTAGTATTTGGTTCAGTAACCCATTTACAATTGCAGTCCCTGTATTTCTCAAGTGCTCAGTTCATATATAGTACAATTCTCAGTTCATATATAGTACAATAGTACTCCTTGTTGTTAACATATCTACACTATTCTTCTTACACCCTTACTAATTTGTCCGGTTCCGGTATTAGTTTATTATTAATTTTCGCTTCGATATCTATCCATATGTTACCATTATTCCTGCATGATTAACTAATAGTATCGTCCTTGTCATCTTATACAAAAGTTGTAATGCCGCATCTTTTCTCCTGTGAACCCCTCATATATAGCGGACAAGTATAGTGTTCTCGTTTTATTGTTACACGCTTGTTATCTTCTCATGCTAGGCCAATTTGTTTTCTTTCTTGTTGAACTTTTATATAGTAAAAATATTTTCCATTTCTAAATATTTACGGCTATGTGTGTGTATACAGGAAACAAATACCGGACTGGTAAGTGAAAAGTCTCACCTCGGGGTCTGCACGGGAAAAAACCCCGAGAAATTCCCCAGAAAACCTACCGCGGGAATATGCTAGGGAAAAAAATCCCGCGAAAGTCCCCAGAAATTCCCGCGCGGGAAAAAGCTAGGGAAAAATTCCCCGCGAAAACCCCCAGAAAGCCCCACCTCGGGGTTTGCTCGGGAAAAATTCCCCGCGAAAACCCCCAGAAAGCCCCCACCTAGGGGAAGTGCAAAAAAGCGCTCGGGGTTTTCTGGGGGTTTTTCGCGGGGGTTTCTATTGGGAAAGTTTTCCAGTGGTCTTGAGAGTACCGTATCCTTTTGTACCGCGCGTTATAGCAATGCAAGTCATCAAGACGACCGCCAGCTTCAAGATGGGGCAGAAATTTGTTCGTTTATTTGAAACATTAATTTAATTTGAAGACTAATACCTAATGCATAAATTTAATAATAAATCTTACTAACATTAATAAATTCATAAATCAAGATGTATGTATGATACAGAAATTTTCCACAATACGCCTCGCGATAAAATTTAATTAGTAGTGGATATCACAAGAAAGTGAAAACCCGATTTCGCCCTGATCAGAGGCCGTATTCACCAACACACAGGGAGCCCCCCCTAAGGCACACGAGCGCTCTGAATCTCTTATACTGTGCACTCTCTACGCACACTTTAGCTCCCTGGGGAGGCCAGGGAATGCTCCCTGCTTGTTGGTGAATACGGCCTCACGCCTCAGGCAACAATTTTTGAGGGACTTGATCGGTTTTTGCTTTCCCGCACGGTGTTATTGTGACCATCGAATTGGGCGAAGTAAAAAAAATTAAAAGAGATAATATGTTGTCTTCAGTACATCTGTACTGGGGTTTCCAAGTATGCCAAAAACAACTGTGCGTTCCCTAGTTCCCTTCCAAGTATAGAAAAATTTACCGTATTTCCCTGAATTGAATATTTGACCGAGAAATTAATACATGGGTCTCGCGAAGTCGTAAAATACGGTAAATTTGTCCGGATACTTGGAAACCCCACACATTTTACTCACAAACATTCATATTCTATAGAATAAGTGGAGAATTACTTTGTTCCTCATTCGCAGTTCAGCGGTAATCGTGATCCCACGTTTCCTCCCAAACAAGCGGGAAACGCGGGATTCCGTCTTTATTGCGAGCGCTAATCAGGGACTTTGCCGCTAACACAAGGCCTTGCCTAATGTTTAATTGCGGGACACGATTGGCTAATCTGTCAGGAAACATGCGACTTTTCTTATTGCGTGGGATTGGGTGTTAGCCTGCCAGGAAACGCGGGATTTATTTTTGTTTCGCGGGAAACGTGCAGTAGAAGAACAGAGTAATGCCGACGCTTTCAAATGTGTATTCAAAATTTATTCAAATTACGGTAGATTGACATATTTTGCAAATGAAACTTGGAAGGAAAACACACCGAAAACATTTCGATTTTTTCTCGTTTGAAGTCTCTCCATTCACCTATCCACATGCACCTACCACTGGTAGGCCGAGCCATTTCCAATTTGGTAGATCGTTCTGAGAGGCGGCGGAAACGGAAAAGAAAATGATCTACTGGGGATTCAAATTGAACAGTGTGTACAATGTACCGTGGCCAAGACTCGGGTGGGAATACAAACTTCTAATTTGAATGACAACACCGTCTAATAGGTAAGGCAAGCCAGACTCTCATATTCGCCAGAAAATTGCACTCCGCGTGAGCTCCATGCTTGAAATACACGGTTTTTACTGCTCTAGCTTTTTGTTTTCAGTTAGTTCGTTTCCTGGCACTGGGTTGCGATTAAGACCATTTCCTTCGTAATCACTACAATCTGCTCCAACGAGAAAGCTTGGTGTGCCTAGGGTACGAGTCATGAGCCGCAGTGTGTGTGTGTCTGTGTGTGTCTGTGTGTGCGTGGGCGCGCCTGTGTGTGTGTGTGCGTGTGCGTGTGCGTGCGGTGTGTGTGCGTGTATTTGTGTGTGTACGTGTATGTGTGTGTGTGCGTGCGTGTGTGTGTCTGCGTGTGTATGTGTGTGATTGTGGGTGTGCGTGTGTGCGTGCGTGCTTGTGTGCGTGCGTGCGTGTGTGCATACGGTAAATGTTTCGATACTTGTAATGGGGTTTGCAAGCATACTGACAACTTACCGTATCTTGGAACTACACGAGAATATTTTTTTTTAATTTTTCATTTTAGAAATGCAGGTTTTGTGCAGAAATACGGTAGTATTGACAGAATCACACCGAATTTTTAGGATACTTGCAAACCCCGTAAGGAAAATCGGCCATACTTACAAACCCCATAAGATTACAAGCCACAAGACCAGATCAGAGCTCAACGCACAGTTGCTTCCTACAGCGCCGGACATGAACGAACAACGAATTGTATCTGTTCTCCCGCAGGAAATCATGGTTGGCAATATGCATACTGCAACAAAATTGTGATTATTGAGTACATTTGGACGAGTAAGATACAATTTGGTCGAATGGGGAAAACTCAAATGGGAGCTGGGCAACG
This sequence comes from Pelodera strongyloides, assembly GCA_036852015.1. NCBI lineage: Eukaryota > Metazoa > Nematoda > Chromadorea > Rhabditida > Rhabditidae > Pelodera > Pelodera strongyloides. The sequence goes on from JAANDG010000205.1 coordinate 28,963, forward strand.
CGCTGAACAGCCATATCTAACCACATCTAATGCTGCCCATGATGTAGCCATTAAGCAACGGTATACTCTCTTACGAACGCTAAGGTCACTGAGGCTTTGCACGCGCAGAGGTATGCCAAGGTAGCATGCACCTATACTGTTGGACTTTTTTGTGCGGCGACCACGCGAAGCTTATTGTTAGACTCGTGCGTAACCAAAACCCTAACGCACATATGCTCGTACATGATCATTATTATTATATTCAATTGCTTGAGAAGAAAACTTGGGATAATTGCTAGTAATTACAGATGACGTCGCCATGAAATGATGTATCTTTGAGACGTTTCTTTGGAATTTCGGCCACGTGTCTTATTCAAGAGAAGTAGCTTAAATCGAAGGAAATATTCCGTTTTTATTTCATTCCTTCGTCTCCCACCGCAAAATGTAAGATGTTTTGCTTTTCTTGTTTTCTCCATATATGTTAGCTTTTTTTACATACTACAAGCAGCTCTCATAACGGATCATATAATAATATTAAAAAGAAAAAAAAAGATAGATTTATATCAACCGAATCCGCAGAAACGGTGCACCGGGTCCGGTTCAAATCTGAAGCCGGACGAAGTGGGTTTTAAACTTCCCGGAGGCCAAGTAGACATGGACGTTTAAACGATCTGGCACTTGAATTGTGAAATGCGTAAGTGGTACAACCGCGTTCACGTGTGTCGTTTGCAAATTGTCTTCCCCCGGAATTTGACAACGGGGCTCAGAAATTTCCCACGTGATACATGGGAATGCAGTAGTCCATCATGTTCAAATCTTTCTTTAATTTCAGAACTATGTCTGAATCGTCGGGCTACAAGATTTCCATGATATGTCTTGTGTTGCTATGTCCACCACTTGCAGTAGCAATTCATTTGGGATGCGGGTCAGCGTTTAAGTTAACAGGTTATGAAGACCTACTATTAAATCGGGTAGATTCGCCGACTGAGGCAACCCGGCCCTGCTCGTGTGAACCGTGTGTGTGCTAGGGCTAGGGTGAATCGGATGTGTGGTTGCGAAAAAGGGTGCGTGTAGCTCAACCGGTGAGTGCTTGTCGAGTAGACAAGTGACGCGGGTTCGAGTCCGCTCCACGTCATTCTTTCACACAAGACACAAGATTACCCTAGTGGAGCCAGTGTAGGCTTACTTTTACATACAAAGCTAATATAAATGGATATGCGTTAAATTAGTCGTATGTTCCACTGTTCCTGAGCATGATAGGTTAGGATACCCAGCTCACAAAATACTTGCCGTATAAAGTCTAGAGCCAGGAGCTGTTGTCCCTGTTTTCCTCGACGGCTGATGGTTTCAAGTTTGTCACATGCCAGCTCCGAACTCGGGTTGCGTGTGTATGAGTCCATCAATCTCTCCAGTAGACCACTAAAGCCTTCCAATTTCAGCAAGGCGGTGTGCCTAAACGTTGTGCTTTGTTTCCTACTCGTAATTCCCGGGCTGGTACATGGATTCATTGTCATCTCCCGTCCCCGGGTCGTTCCCGGATACCCGCCGGTGACTAACAGCAACAGTGGATCACCCCTCGCGTAGAACACAAACTGTGAGTTTTAAAACAGTACTGTAACTAGTTTATGAAATTTGCATATGGTGCCATATTCTAGGTATCCTATGTAAATTTGGTGCCGGAAACTCGCCGGGCGGGCACCAAATTTGCGTGCTGGTGTACTCGATGTGCTTCAAAATCCGTCCAGTATTTCGCTTTAATAAAATTGTTGGCAATAATAACAAGTCGGTAAACTTGTTCTGCTGGTTTTCCCTTATTCTAGCTCGATTTGCAATAGAAATTATAAAAAGAAGGTGATTCGAGACGATGTCCATAGCTTTTTTTACTGCTTTTTACTTTTTAATACTGGCCGGCTTCGCATTGTGGACACCAGCACCAGAATTCTTATGCAGCATATGCAAATGAACATAAATTCGAGCTAAATTCGAGCAAATTAGCATAAATACGTAAGTGTTCACTTGTCAACGATGCGCTTCAAAAACCGGCCGGTATTTCGATTAAAAAAAATTATTATTATTATTTACAGATTGATCTCCACACCAGTGAATCGCTACACATATATCGAGTACCAAATGGTCCCTTTCTCGCTTACTCCTAACATAATTTACGCAATCATTTAACTACAGTGATAACACGCTGGATATATATTCAATGAGTTAACATGTGGCTAAATGTTTGTGGTTTCTGAAATCGTTTCACTAAAATAAATGTTTATTTTTTTGTATTTTCACTGTTGTTATTATTTTATAGAAAATAAGAATAACTATTCAAGAATAACAGCAACAAGTCATAGGGAATATTTTTAGAAACTTGGATATTGCGGAACATAACTGCCTTTACTACCTTTACTTCCTCAATACTGGCATTCGTTTTGAACACCAGTTATTTATTTACTTGCACTATAATGTCTCAGCGGCAGTGCAATTTGAGTACAAGCATTTTATATGCATACGACTTGGGCGTTTGGCGTACCTGTGCACAAAAAAAGTATAGACGTTGTATTTCAAACGTCAGAAAACAACTAGGCAACATAGAAGCATGGTCCCTTGAATAAATGCCACTTTTTTCTATTGTTTATAGTTTGTATTCATAATTATTATATTTGAAAAATTAAGCAGATGTTTTTTTATTATCTTATTATTTCAATGCGTGTACGGTGTAGTTTTGTTAGAATTCGTTTCGCTGTTAATTCCAGTATTTATTTGTGACGGTAGAGGGTTGTCAAGTATAACTTTCACCAACCACGTGCCATATCCCTTCAATAAAATGTACTAACTAATAAGCACTTGTTCATTCCCTTGTTGCCACACTGTCTGCCCATTGCGCTACGGTAATCATCTCGCACGAATTGGCGCGACAAATAGAAAAGACTAATGCGATTTAAGAGTTTGCATAAACTAACATGTCGTAATCGGATCACAATATCGACATGCTAGCACTATTATGTCTAGTATTAGTATTGATAGTATTATTCAAATAAAAATAACAAACTATATTATCTAAACATTTTATTATTCAACACATGAATAGTTATGCTTAAAAAATCTAGAACGAAATTCCATATTAAGCAATTGGTGAGGCACATTTTCGTCTAAACTGTTGTGTTTTTAAAGCGTTAGGGCACTTGGTTGCGAAGCGTATGTCATTTCGTACGGGAAACAACCTACTTTGCATGAATTCTATACAAATGCTGTGCCCTTCTAGACGTTTTATGCACTGAATGGAACATAACTTGTATATAATGCACGTGACATACCGCTTTAAAATACTGTCTATTTAGATTTTTTCCTGTCGTTTTCCTTGTCTTCCAACTGATTGATCCAATTAGAAACGAATGTTTTAATCCCTTTTGAACATTTTAGTTCCGTTCATATTTGAGTGGCTATTTTGCTTTCCTATTGATTTTGGGCGACTTCATGTACATTTTATATGATGCACACTTATAATAAATTATTATAATTATTATTAATTATTAATTTTAATTGCTTTTAATTATCACGTGCTCACTTAATTTTTGCAGTCATCTAAAAAAAAATTACCCTGACGTCATGCAGCTTACAAGTATCATGATACACAAAGTGGATACTTTTATCATTTGTTATCGAATGAAAAATCTAACATCTAACTAATCAAACATAGTTTAACAAACATATTTACTTGAAAAAATTCAAAACTTTCGAGAAAATGAAATAGTGCAAAAGTGCGTTAGTTAGTCAAGGGTTTTCCCATGTTTTTGCCCACAATAAAACAAATATAATTGCTCCGACAAATCGAAAATTCGAATCGTTTTGTGCACAACAAAATAGTTAGCGAGACTACTGGCCTGAAACGAGCAATAACACTTTTTTGAATGCATAGCTCATTGGATTTGCAAATACTTTTACCATGTATTATATGCAAATTTCGTTCAAATGTTTAACAAGAACACAGAGAGCAACACATAAATTTGCATAAAACACCTGCAACCTACGTTCGAGACTACGTGCCATACCGCTTAAAAATCCCAGTGATTTCCTGATAAAAGATTTTACAACACTCCACTACACTCCCTTTTTCGTTTGATACTATCTCACATTCGATGATGAATTTGACACATTTTCTATAGAAAAAGGAGAGAAATATGAGTTATTTGTTTTTTACGCTTCAAGAGCGTGCACCTTTATTCAAGGGAGTTCAAAGTACAATTTCAAGGTTTGCTTATGACATGTTCCGCAGAGGTCCTGAGCAGTAGGCGACGAGTTCCAGATGACAAATTGCTCGACGTCTTCGGGCTAGGGCCAGGAGGGATCGCCCATGATTCCCTCGCCTGGTGGTGGTTTCAAAGGTGTCACGGTGTCACGGGCCGGAATCGAACTCGGGTCGATTGCGTTAGAGACGAACGCGCTGCCACTGGACCACCAGGCCCCTTGTCTGTTTAAGAAATGACCTTGCCAACGTAATTTTGACAGACTAGACGTGTGATGTTCACTTTTTTTGTATATTTTAGTGGATAATTTTTATATCTTAGTGGATTTTTTATTAGTGTTCTCTAATTTAAGTTTTAATTTATTGATTTGTTTTATTAGAGTGAAATTTTACTTTTTTCAGAGGAAAAACGTACATTTTTTTAGAAGAAAAACGGCCTACATAATTATTTTTCCTGTGAAAACAAATCCATTTTTACATTAATATTAATACTTATTAGCTGGCATGAATTTATAAATTCTATCTCGAAAGAACTTTTGCTTATGCATGTGACATACTTTATGTTGATTAACATGTGGTGGCACTAGTAAAGGAATTATTTATTACTTCAAGCTGTCGTTGAGTCGAGTTACATACAACAATGTGTAGACATATACATGTGCACGATTTAATTTTCTTTATAATAAACGGAAAATTCCAATTATAAATAAGTTTAAACTCTTTTCACATATTTGATTCTAAACAAAGCTATCACCGCATTCTCAGTATTGCTATACTGTAGTCATACCTCATATCTTTAAAGCGAAATGCTAGCCCCTTTGGAAAAATTGCATATGATAAGCAAATCCTATGTATCCTATGCTAATTTTGTACGATCGTCCACGGCAATCGTACAAAATTAGCATAGGATACATAGGATTTGCTTCTTATCATATGCAAATTCAGCAAATTTTCCAAAGAGGCTAGCATTTCGCTTTAAGCTCTGTCGCCAGGTTACACCTTACATTTAGACCGTGTTTCTACTAAAAAGCTGTCTAAGTTTTCGATAATAGTCATTCATTTGTGTGAGCGTTCTTCCATAAGAGTGGTAGCAACACCTAGCTCCCTATAATTACGCTACGCACCAGGCGATTTTACCACATTAGCTACAGCGGTAAGCCAGCTAGAATAATTGATTTTGGAATTGAATGGCTAAATTGATTTTTGGAATTCTTGCTTTAAGTTTAGGTTAGACTTGCTAAAAAAATCTGTCCACTCTTGAGTTTCATGCCGTTGTATTGTGTGTATCTATAAGTTATAAGTCACAAAAAAAAAACACATAAAGCATGTAAGTTTCACAAAATTACCATGTTAAAAGATACCTAACACCGGAGGATAAAATACATTTTTTGCTCAAGGAATGCTTTTCACTGGTACAGTGATCAGTGAATTTCTCAAGGCTCCCTTTATTTTTATGTGCTAACCGATTGAAACATAGTGTGTACTTTAAATTTAACAACAGAAGCGTAACATTTATTAGCCAAAAAAATGTCGCGCTCTAAGTCATATATACGTAAATAAAACCTTGAATTTGAGTGTTTGTTTCTAAATCCCATAGTTGATTCTTTTTTCACAGTTGCCAATATATAACTGGTGTGCTGCAACAATGTTTGCTCTACGCAGTGTGTCGGCCGTAAAAAAGGGATCTGACTGAGCAAACTTTATGCCTTTCGAGTGCGAAAACCATGCGAAATCCCTCGAGTTTCTGTTTGATTTTTGTTTCTTTTTGTCTATGAATTACTTTTTTTCTTTTAGATGTGGATTGTTTATCGGACTATTCAAAATACTATAACAACTGTAATTGTGCAAGATTTTCAATATTTATACAATTTATACTGTTTATGCCAGCAGACTCCAATCCCAGTGCGATTTATTTTGTATTATTTGGAATTATTATTTCATAAATCGTTTACGTATATAATGTAAAATCTGTAAAAAAATATGATCACACATCGTTTCTAACATTTTCAGGTTACTTTCAAATATGTACGGTCGTGTTCCCATATCAGAATACTAGAGCTAAATGTTGCAATATAATATTTTGAAACATTTCACCTCTTTGATAGTTGAGATAGAATTCGATTTTATTGTCCACTTTTGTACACTTGAACGTTTCAGAAATCGGTTCACGCGTGTTTATTTTCGCCGTGAGTAACCATTGAAAGAAAATGTGCAAAAAGTTTGTTCTAAATCGGACAACATGGAACACTCATGTTCTGTTTGTATTCATGTTTAGTGACAATTTTTCCAAGTTACACTAATTGTAAGAACAAAGCACCATAGAGTAACTAAAGGTTAAAGGGTTAAGGTTAGACCCGTCTTCGCAAGAGATCTGAACTCCCATATCCCATATCATCTAACACCTTATAATACCATGCGTTTTCGTTATACATTGAATTCAATCGTAATTGGTTTCAATGCACATAGGAGGGACGTAAATAAGGTTCATAAGTAACTTGTTTGACTTTGTTTACCCCATAGTTTTACAGATAGTTTATGCTAAGTTGCCACTGTTGGCGCAGCTATGTGTGAGTTATGAATCTAAAAATAAGAGCATCTTTTGCCAGCAACAATTATTTTCCGAGCCATCCGAGTTATGCTGTTTCATGTTGAACAACTAAACATAGGTTCTTTGGTCGTCCTCACCTTACGCCCTTAAAGGATCGCAGTCACTACAAATTCGTATTTTTTATTCGCTTTTCATTAATTGTTCAAGTATGTGAAGAAAACGACGATTCCAGCGCCAAAGTACGGCAAAACGAACTCAGGGAGAGAAATCCCTGTTTATGACTTTTACTTATATACCGTAGTTTATAATTGCCCGTATAGAGTTTCATAATAAATACCCTGCAGTGATAAACCACGCGCCAGGTGTAACACTGCAGGCTGTTCACTCTCCAAGTACTGGCAATTGCATATATGCACCGGCGTCGGTCATTTATCAAAACTCATTCTCATTGATTTCTCTCCCTGAGTTCCATTTTATGTGGATTTTTATGGGCTGCATATTGTTTTATAAATCTGCTTGCATCTAATAAAAATCGAATAAAAAAGTTGATTTTGAAGTGACTGCCTTCCTTTAAGATCCTTAAACCTCTACGTTCTTAAGATCAACGTAATAACTTTTCTATTTTTGTGTCTTATTGATAAACTAGAATGGTCCTTAGCTTTCCGACAAAACAGCTGTTAAACTCGTGTTTCCGTCTGTTTTCTCAGATGATGAAACGTTTGTGTGACAGGATATAGTGGGAGGAATTCGATGTGTAAAAAGACTCTGTCTACGCTTTACATGCTTGGTTTTTTCGAAATATTGCCCCTTTATTTTGAACAAGGTTTGCTTTTGTATGCACTTCCCTCAATTTGGTAGTTCGCCTAATTCTTCTAGCTAGTCTAATGTTCAAAGTTTTTCAGACACAAATAGTGTTATTTCATTTTGACCAAGTAGTACGGCCTCCTGGTTGAAGTTGTGCTGAATTTACTAGCGAAATGACGGCCGGTTTTTGAAACCGAATTCATTTGCCCACTATGCATTTCAAAAACCGACCGGTATTTCGCTTTAAAGAGGATATTTGAAAACCGCATTTGATTACGTTAAAAAAAATCTTCATACACTTATGCCATAGAATAGAGACCTGCACCTGCAGATACGCTACGTTGTCACCACAATTTTTGTTATTATCATTCTACATTAGGATTGTATTTTTGAAATTTTCCGAAATTTTCCTACACAGTCTACGCTGATGACTCAGTCTAACAGTTGTATTTTCCCTTTGATACATGATTTTAGGGCGGATTTTAGATTTTTTTTCACCCGTCTGTTGTTGCAGGCGAGCTAGGGGGCTGTTTGTCCACGCCGTGCCGGCGGGATATGATGCACCGTACAAAAAGAGCTAGTCAATTTTACATTTGACCCTGGTTTCCTTTAAAGTGGTATGGCACGTGGTCTTGGAGCATTATGAGCTCCATTTTGAGCCCTTCAGTCACAGAGCACACACACTATTCATTAGGATGCATCAACTACCACTTGGTTTATTACGTTCTAGTTCTAGTAAATGAGTACTGATGCCACTATTTACGATTATTTTACGAATTCTTTGACCACCTTTTAGCATGAAGTTGTATTTTCTTTATCTTTGGAAAAATTCCTAGACACCCTCTTTCCAATATTGTTTGTCAATTATCTACATATATATATATATATATATCGTAGTTGCCAGTATGCCTATATACTATCCATACATCTTTAGTTGAGGTCATAGTCACGGTTTCTAGATAGACAGGCATCAGCGTAGTAGTTGTTATATTTTCTAAGTAGACATGCATAAGCGGCTCTGTTTTCGCTAAAATAATTGCCCATTTCGCCGAAAGGGCCCACTACGTGTTTTCCGAGAACTTCTCGTCCTAGTGCACGTATTTCTTGGTATTCTTCGTATTGTCTGGGATGGAGTCACTCCCTAGTTGCAATTATCTAAAGCCCCTATAGGAGGGCCCATGTTGCCCCCTGGGTGACCACAATAAGAAGTCACTTAATCCTAATTATCTTGTCCATGCGAGACGTAAGACCTCGTTCAACCACTAGCTAATTGTGAGAACAATTAGAATTCACTGTGAATTTTTGCTTTTAATTTGTCGCTTTCTGTGGTTTCAATTTTTAGAGCTTCATCGATGTAATGCGCCAAAATTGGAGTAAATTTTTGCTAGGAAAAATATAATCTAGAAGAAGCATTGCGCATTTCTAGCTAACAAAATGCTTACATAGTAGGCATACATAGTAGGCATAGGGAGCACAGAAAATCATTCAGAAAAAAAACACCAAACTTCTCAAGTGTTTTGTGAGTTTTTACGCATCGTTGCATTCGCAGGACTCGAGTAAAATAAACTGAATTTTCATCATATTTCGTGAGCCTGTCCCCTTACTATAATAAACTAAAATATTAGTGAAGCGGGCCATGGGACCTAGGACCTAGGACTTGTCTTCGGCACAGACCGGGCCCTAATTCGAAAATCGTCCAGCGATTGTGCCAGTTTAGTCCTTTTTATTGGGTTTTCTGAGAGAACAAACATAGACTTCTTCTACTTCTTTTTTTTTTGCTATAAACCTTGTTTTATTTCCCATATACCCTGCTTTCCCAGATAATTGTGTATGTTATACTGGGCGCTGTAGGTTCGCATTCTTATTTTGCTGAACATTATGTACAATATCCATATTCATATTTTGATAATGATAGATCCCGTGAGAAAACTCCCCCACAAAGAATGTTACACAAATCGGACAGTTGCTTTCTTTGAATAATAACATTATTTAATTAATTGTTATGATTTGATTATCAATATGGTTTCATACTTCATACACTTCCTCCAGTCAGTTGCACATCGTCATAGTTCTTATCCATAGTTATTAGTGGTAATCTACATTACAAACTTGCTATACGCTTCAAAATCTGGTCAATAATTTTATTGCAAAACTCGTATTACTGATCCCATTTATAGACATAAAATTTCGGACCTCTCGTTATCTTTGCTCTTCACGGTGTAATTTCCAGACACGTAAGCAATAGGTATTTACTTATCGATTGATTTTCAGGCATGGTATGACTGATAATGCGAAACTGGTCCCACAACGAAGGCCGTCTGCTCGTCTGGGCTCTCGTCATTGTCTGTGTTCTTTGCGATGAAAATATCCTGAGAATCGAAGAGAAATTGACGGCGGATCGGGATTTCTACGAACAATGGATGCATCTAATAGCACTACAGGTCGGAAACAGTTTATTGAATGGATTTGGCAATTAGCCAAAAAAAGAAAACACTACTGTAGTTGCATGGTTTAGGGCGCGTTCGGGATTGATTTTCCGAAAGGAAACTCGGCCAAATCCTCGTTCGGGATGGACTTTTTGGAAACGTTCCAATGCTTGGAGAAAACCAAAAATACAGTATGAATTAGCATGGAAAATTTGAAAAATATGCGCGGGAAAAGTTTTTCGCAAGCTAATTCATACTGTATTTTTGGTTTTCTCCAAGCATTGGAACGTTTCCAAAAAGTCCATCCCGAACGAGGATTTGGCCGAGTTTCCTTTCGGAAAATCAATCCCGAACGCGCCCTTACGGTTTAATATCCCGTTCACGCAAAATACCGGCCGGTTTTTGAAACGCACCGTTGGCAACCAATTATTTTATGCTAATTTACTCGAATTTAGCTCGTTTTTTTATCCTAAATTTATGTTCATTTGCGTAAGCTACATAAGAATGCTCGTGCAGTCGATGTTTCAAAACCCGGCCGGTATTTCGCTTTAATTGTAAAACACAAAACTGGATCTTACATTTTGGAAGTTTTTCCAACTTTGCCCCCTTTCTTTCCGTGTATAAACATGGCCATCAGACAAATTTAATGGGCCCGAGGCCCAGTCGATGTCTATCTAATTCGTAGTCAGACCACCCACTGAAAAAACACACGTAAAAGGATGCTCTTTGAGCATCTAGGTTCTTAAAGCGATATAACGGCCGTTTTTTTTGAATCGTATATTGGGCAACAGCATTCCGATATGTGGTAAATGAATACAATTAGACTAAGAAATCGTGCAGTTATTTACTTTCGCTACATGGGAATACAGTGTCCAACATACGTTTCAAAAATTAAAAATGTTACAACATGTGTTTTAAAAATCGCAAACTACTGGACCAATCTGATCTCTAGAGCGCAACACACATCATACAAACATACAAACAACAAACAAATATTCCAACCGTAATTTTCAATTTCAGGCTCAAGAGCTCGAAGAGCAGACTCGAGACATGCCAATAGAAACCGAGAAAATAGTGCAGCGATTGAGAGATTGCAGACGGACTAGCGCACATTATGCTGACCATGTAGACTACATACGGTAGGATCGTTGCATTGTAGCATAGTGGCTCGTTCCTACCCTAGGTGCTTCTCTCGGGGAAGACGGGCTACGGAACCAGCATATGCTACGGTACCATGTGGCGCGCGTCCCTTGAAAACTTTTATATCAGCGGTTGACTCGCCAACAGCGCAGGTTGCAGCTGCAGCATGAAGCGGGCCCGCAGGCGACTTCATGCACATCTAAATCATCTGAACATCGGAGTCATGTGACTCTTTGGCTGTAGCTCTTGAGAGCCACATGTTGTACCACATTATTTTCCACCCATTTTCAGTCCGGAAGACGTGGCGATTTATGCCGAAATTGGACATTTATCGAGGTTTTGTAAGCACAACCTCACGGCACTTGAAGCGGGTGAGCTTATACTTTATCCTAAAAAAAAAGTTTTCTGAAAAAGGAACACGGTGGAAAAATTTATCCCAGGGAAAATTGTCTCCCTGTCGCTTGCGGGAGAGGGCGCAAATGAGTAATACTGAGGGCGTATTCACCAACAACAGGGAGCCCTCCCTAGGCTGTCATGCGCTATGAATCTCTTCTGCTCTAGCGCTCTCTACGCACTCTTCAGCTCCCTGGGGAGGCCAGGGAGGGGCGTGTTGGTGGATACGGCCTCAGGTTAACTCACTTCTGCACAGTAACCATATGTTTATGAACACTAAACGTCTTAGTCCTATGATCATTGTTAGTGATAAAACATGTGCTTAGTACGCATAACTACCAAATTCCATTAGTGTGACCCGTTTATTTTCCATTTCTCGATGGAAAACAGCGGTGTTTTCTCTTTCAAAGCCTTTGATCAATTGCCCATCGTTGTGTTAATTATATAATAAAAACGACAGCTGCTGTCTGCCGGCTGATAAACAACTTTTTTGATGAAAATTTTGCAAACAGGGATTTTTCTTGGCCGGAACAAAAACTGGGCACTGTTTTTGTCTTGAAAAGATGGAACAAACACAATATTGATTGAACTCATGTAATTGTAGCGGAAATACGAATACACCCTTATTTCTCGCAACATACATATGAATAGGATCTATAGGACTAGTAGAAAGAACGCAATCGCCACGCAAAAAGAAGGTACACCACAGTGGGCGGCCAAGTGTGCCAAATGGAAGCGCCCGCACCCTAGAGGAGGCCGCCGCTATATGCGGACGCCTTTTGCGCTGCGTGACGTTTCTGTGGAATCTTGAATTACTACACAAATGAAGAATCTTATTATATAAAGGAGAAGAGTTTAGATTTTTTTTCACCGAATCCGAAACGAAATCCATACTACGTTTCAAGCATTTGGTATAAGCAGTTCAACTTTTCGCAGCTCCAAAATAATAAGCAAAATGTGTCTCCGTAGCTTAATCATATGCAATACGTTTCAGAAGTTTCATATAAATATGACAATTTTTGTGAGGGTTTGAAGTATCGTCTCTGCAGTTTTGGAAAGTCGCCTCAGGCGGCGTAGCCGGCTGGTAATAGATAATTATTATTCTAATAAAAATAAATTTGCAGGTATTTTGGATTCGTGCCTTCATCGTGGTCCGGACATGTCCGAATTGTCACTCGACAAAATGTTACGAGTTTTCTCACCGAATATTTCGATTGTCACCACAAACACGCGAGATCTTTTCCTCACGGAACAGGCCAGGTAAATATAAAGCGGTATAACACGTGGTTTTTAAACCCTTATGCCATTGTGGCACAAAATGGGACCCACTTTGCATATAGTACAAGTCGACTGCAGTATTCCAATCGATATTTTTAGAGAATTGGCGGATGCGATCGAAGAGATCGAAGACTATGGGAAAAAATGGAAATTAATAGTTGTCCTGGCCACTTTACAGGTATTTAATTTTTCTATTTCGAGCTGGTTATTTGTCTGAGGAATAATTATTTTGTGAAACACGTTCCATGTTATGCTTTGCAATTGAGCCAAGCAATAAATGATAATTAATAACAAAAATAATTTATTACATCACTAATGGACAGCAATTAGTATTCTGGTGGTCGGTTATATGTAGTATTTGAAAGAGTTACGAATTGTGTACTCCTTGAACCTATTCTCCTTGAATGGGCTGATAATAATAAGATTGTATATTAATGATTCGTATTTAACATATCCCAAAAAGTAACCCTAAGGCCTAAGCTACCACGCTTCACAACGCACCATACTGGCAAGGGACCCACACCGCTTCGGTCAATTTTAAAGATTCTTAATTCGTTTAGGACGGCGAGGCTAGCGAAACGGGTCAGACGGCAGTCGAAGTACTGGCGATGTTAGAAGAACTCGAAAGAAGACTTCCGACGAGGACACTAATTGCCGTGGTTGAGACTTCAGGTTAGAATTGTTTGTAATCAGGTTCAAAGGGCTCTCTGAGACATGATAGTGTAGGAACTAAGAACCTATTGATGTAAAATACATTCACAGTTAGTGGCTCTTCTATTTTGTACTCCACAGGAAAGGATACTGCTAGAGTGTTCTCATTGGTTAGGTAGTATGGGGTTGTGAGCGTCGTATATGCCGTAAAGCTGTGAAGTTCTACCTTATTTTTGAGATGTTTCAAATATTAAAGCAGTTAAACAGGGTTCTTGAGACATATTTAGGGCACGGTACGCACGCACGGTACGACTTTTTAGTCTAATTATAATCGTTGGCATACAACATATGGAATGCAGTTGTCTCCAAACCCGGATGTTATATTGCTTTAAAAAGATCTTGCAGGCAAAGGTATTTGGCAAGATGCCAGCCACTCGCATCAGGCGTGTCGTGAGATGCTGTCTCGATGGAGAGTACACACAAAGTTCAATTCCGCGTCCGTTTGGGATCAGGTATCAGTTATGATTATTAATGGGGCGCGTTGTAGAAAGTCTGCGCACACTGAGAAGACTTGGCGCGCAAGTCGCGTGAAAACTTTGCGCAATATGTAAGCGGAAATTGGCTCGCAATTATGCGGCTTGCAGTAAGTCTTACGCTGCACGAAGAGATTTTTGTAATCTGGGACCTGCAACTTCAGACCATTTTAACCGGATTTGAATATTATGTGCATGTGCTGATCACATCACTACACAAAAGTTGCATGTTTCTAGCATTTTGTGTGTTTTAAGAATAATTTATTACGCACAACGAAAATCAAAGAAAGCAATGTAACGCGCAGTTTGTGTTATAACATAAAAATTAAACATAATAAAGTAGTAGTAAAATAAGTCTCAACAAGCAAATTCGAAGTAAATCACAAGGAATTCGTAGCAGTTTGTTCAATCATAAGGGAAGTTCTATGGACAAAAGAACGTTTTTATCTGTCTTCAGGTTATCAAAATCGCCTCGAAAAACTTCCGCACAAAAAATTTCACAGTTGAATTTCTTCCACTACTGAAGAGCGGTTCGTTGTCCAATTTACCGGAGACGTGAGTTACAACTATTAAAAACTATTAAAATAGTGCATAATTAGCATTTGTTTTATGATCTTTCCCTTTTATACGATATTTTTCTGGTTACATATTTATGTTATTCGTCGTCAAATGCTCGTTTCATACCTAGTTTATCATTTTCACATCGGTTTCAGCAGTGATGCGTCTCATGAATCATGGAGAGTATAGTAAAAATTGAAATTGAAACACCGTAAAGGTATTTAAATTATTCACTGGTTTACTCTGACCCTGGCCATGATATTACATCGCTAGAAAGTTTGCTAGAATACGGCTCAGAGCCCAGCGCAGTGCACAACAAGAAGATACATAGTCATAGACCTAGTGTCCGCAGGGTGGAATCGAACCCATGACCTTCATTTTAGCAGTAAGACGCTCTATCCACTACACTAGCCGATGATGTATAAGGACTCATAGTCGTAGACGTATATTCGTTTGCCATTTCTAGACTGTAGGTGTAGATGTCAACTTAGAAAACGACCCTCACAATCTTATTATTCATCACGCTAGCTAGTGACGACACAACTTCCTTTACCGAAATATGTGTACCATTGGTCTCATAACACACATATGCTCATGAGGCAATTGAGGTAACAAGTCGATGCGTGAGTGTAAGTCGAATACCGTATCCAGTGTCCCTGTTTTTAGAATGGACCTCTCCGTGCTCGGCTACGATTGTGCCCATTTCTCAGCTCGTGGTCTGAGTCTCCTGCACTCTGCCGTCTGGAACTCTCTCTTCACTAGGAATCCAGAGAGAAGCAGACAATTCAGAGCGGAACCGGTACAGGTACGGTAATAAAAATCGTACTTAATTAAAGCGATGTTGCACGTGGTTTGTGAGTGCCACTGAGCTTCTACCATACAAACAAATCAGCACTGAATTGAACATAATTTTCGTGAAATACATGGGAAATCAGTCGTTCAGTACAAGGCCTCGGAAACCTCGTGCCATACAGCTTTAAAAAATGGGACTAAATCTACAACAGACCTAGTTTTCGTTTTTTATTTTTTTTCAAAAAAAAAAAAAATGAAATTGCAATGTTTAATCAACGCTTTGGAGCTCGCTTTTGTATTTATAAATGTTTATTTATCGTGAGTTCTCAAATTTTCGCTCACCGCAACTCGCATAATTGCATAATTAACTGTGGCGCCCGTACCCGAATATAAAAGGAGGGGCAATCAAAAATTATCCGCTCAACTGACAACTCTTTTATAATAATTGCGGTGCGACTGGTGCAACACTCCGAAAGTCAATGTTCATTTTTAAATTTCTAATTTTGAAGTACTTTCTTTTCGATCGTTTAAAGTGGTATGGTGCGTGGTTTTGTGTTCAATGCCCGCGCTGAAAATGCACATATGGGACAGAAAGTTGAATATAATATATCGGTGTTGAGATGTCCAGTGTCCAACTGTGCAGCATGCGTTTCAAACCCACGTGCCCTACCACTTTAAAGCAGACCCAATCGATATATCCAATTATTATCATTAAATATTATATACATTTGTATACTAGCAGTTCTTCTCCTGACTACACATAGAATTCTTAGAGTGTAGTTTATTTATGATGAGCAGAATGTATATTTATGCGGAGGAGAAAGTGTTTTGAAAACATTTACCATCGCCAAATAAGTGAGAATAGAATAGAATAGTCATGGCACATTTTAGTGCTCCGTTTTATTTACAATCGTGACTAATGTAAGGAAGATGGAGTGCGAAGAAAGAAATACAAAAATGATTCCTTCTAAATATTAAAACTATTTTTATTTCTAATATTGTAAGTCACCTAATTAGAAGATAGTAAATTTCACATCCATTGGTTTACTTTATTGTAGCTTGTAGCCGCCAGTCAGAGCTCTATATAGTGCGTTTTGGAGAGCGCCATGTCATTTTAAAGCGAGATGCCGGCCGGTTTTTGAAACACACCGAGTAGATCAACAGGCTTAGGCAGCTTGTGCAAATGATCAGAAATTAGAATACAAAAAATCGAGCTAAATTCGAGAAAAAAGAATTCACTTATCCACGATACGTTCCAAAAACCGGCCGCTATTTCGCTTTAAAGGGACGGGCCCATCAAAATAAACCCATATTTTGCATGTTTTTATAATTTGTATAAAGGGGGTTTATTATAATATATGTACACTAAATTTCGGCTAGAGTTTATCCCGCTGAAATTTTTCGGTGTCGATAAACTCAAAAGTATACCATAGAAGACACACAATTGCACCCTATTTTCTTGTCGCGTGTCCCGGGGGAATGTGGCGATATGTACAGATAGTCTCCCGGGTCCCAATCAGAGCGAGGTATCCTCGGGAGACGCGGTAAGGAAATAAGGGTGCAATTGTTCGTCTTCTACGGTATACTTTTGAGTTTATCGACACCGAAAAATTTCAGCGGGATAAAGTCTAGCCGTAACTTAATGTACATATATAATAATAAACCCCCTTTATACAAATTATAAAAACATGCAAACTATAGGTTTATTTTGATGGGCCCGTCCCTTTAATCTACTTTCCAAAATAAAAACGACTATAATGGATCTCATAATATAGCAAACAAAATACAATTCTTCGTTCCCCATGTACGTAGTTTCTGAAAGTACAAGTGGTTTTGAAACATCTTTTATTTTACCATGTTATTCGTATTGTCATTCCGCACCATTCCGGCGCAGAATGTACCTAATCTGCGTATAATTTAAATTAGAACGCCTGTGCCCAAATATGTTTTGAAAACCACGTGCCATACCACTTTAAACCTTTACTATTTCAGGTTTTGTGTCCCGATCCTCGGTGCCCATTCCTACGTACGCAATCCAATAGTGCAATGTGTATATGGAATGAAATAGAGGTGAACTTCATTATTTTACTTTTTACAGTTAGATATCAGGTGCATCTGTGCTGCCCATTTCCCGCAACAACTCCAATATATGATAATGGATTATGGGGTTTGCAAGTATGCCGAAAAAATTGTCTTGGAAAAATGAGTCTTGGAACGATTTTATAATTACTCATGTTATATATTCATTAGTATTTCCAAAGTACGGTACCTCGTGTACATACTTGCAAGGAATTGTTGTATACTTGCAAACCCCATTAGCACCTTCGTGCTTAAACATTGACAATGAATACACCACACGGATTTCACATGTGCTTGAAACAGAAACGCCACTTTCAATCCCAAACAAATGGACCATGCCCATCATCGGAACCGTATCTCAAACCACAAACTAAGTCGTATTTTACCTACTTTGTAAACGTTGCATATGGTACTGTATCCTAGTTAATTTGGTGCCGGAAGTCTCGGAAGGGAACCAAAAATCATAAACAGGAAAATCGTAATATGTAAATTTCCCAAAGTAGTTACAATAATGTTTTAAATATATTGTCCTTTAGTTGGAATTTATATTATATACGCAATTTTTGAAGAAGGCGAAAAAAACATGTGTGCCTGCTCCACACCGCACACCTGGCTCAGTATTTGCTTGACCCAATTTTTCCGCGAGGTTACACCACCATTCTCAGAACATGGCGTACACTGTGCACCTGTCCATACATCCTTGTAAATGCGCCAGTTGCTCGCCGCGCACAACCTTTATCAACCTGCTAATCAATCCCTTTTCAGAACTGGCAGTCTCCCGTGCCCGGTCTCCTCATAGGCGTGGGCGTGCTCCTCATCGCTCTCCTTCTCGCATCCCTGCTCCTTTGTTGTGTATGTCTAAGCCGACGAAAATCTTCATACAAGAAGAAAAATCCGCATTCATTCGGTTCAAACTTTAGTAGTATACGCTTTATCGATGACGAAGTCTAGAATCTCAGCGAAATTTTTATAAATAAAAATTTAAAAATATGTAACATTTTATTAATAGTATATCAATCACACGGCCGTGGATTGGAGATCAAAAGCAAGAGTATCGTTTGATTATATGTAGGTTATTAATATTATGAAGAGCCAGGTTGAAGCCAGTTTAAAGCGCGTTATGCGGCCGCACGCTCATAAATACGCGTTGACTTCACTCCGTTGCATTCGCACGTCTAAAATATTCCTATTTAAAAAAGTCAACCGTTCTCTGGAGTTCAACTCAAGCGCACACATACCATACCCCTATACAGCTTGTAACTGGCATCTTTGGTTTCACTTATGAAAGCTACATGGCACTGGTTTGTGGAACATATGAAGGTATGCCGGGCCGCATTTTCAGCACAGAATGGGACAAACCTTTAGCATAACACATTATAATATAGATGTCCAGAGGCCAGTTCCAAATTTACCGCTGGGGTGGCAGGCTGCGAGAGAAAGCCGAGAGAGAACGCTAAACAGGAGACGCCTGTAACTTATCCCAGCGGTAAATTTTATTGGAACCGGCCTCAGCACATACTTCACAAACCACGTGTCATCTCACTTTAATGTTGGATACAACCCGAAAACCCACAATCTTGAGCTTTCCATCTTCGAGATATCGCTCAAATCTCGAGTCCTTGCCATTCTTTCCCTTTTCCTCCTGGACAAGTTTGTTGCCGTCGACGAAGAATTTGCAGGTGACCTGGAAGCGAATTAGGATTGGGGCTACGCTTCAGCTTAGGCTTAGGCTTAGGCTTAGGCCTATGCTTAGGTACAGCTTTAAGGCTCAAGGTGCAAAAATTGTCATATTCAAAGTGCTAGTCTATTTACGTTCTCATAGAACTCTAGCAAGGAAAACTCATCCACTTAGCGTGAGAACCGCTGAAGCTGGATAAACTTGCCATAGGGGAACCGCCAAATGCAGTGTGTACAAGGTGCATCAACCGGTGTCCGTAGTCCGTGGTACATACAGCTACAGTATACGCGCCGGTACGAGCAACCGTGGCTCAAGCACATACAGCTGCAGCACACCTACCTCTCGCCCATCAATAGTCTTGTCGGTGAACTCCTTTCCAAGCTCGAACTTGAACACGTGAGTGCTAAAGGTAGACGTGGTGGTAATCGACCATTGCTCGCCTGAAAACAAATCATCAATTCCATATATCTTTCTTAAAGCGAAATACCGCCGGTCCTCCAAACACATCGCATGCACCAGCATTCTTATGCAGCACATGCAATTGAGCATAAATCAGAATAAAAATCGAGTTAAATCGAGCAACTTTGCAGAAATACGTAAGAATTCAACTGTGCGCGATGCATTTCAAAAACCGGCCGATATTTCGATTTACTTAAATCCACTACATAACCCTGCTATGACTTTGTAACACATAGTCATAGCAACCCATAAAAGTTCGCCCAAACAGTCTTATGAGAAAAGTTGGGTAAAAAAAGTTTACCTTCAACAGTAATAGTGAGCACTGGCTTCAGTTTCGCTCCAATAGTTCTCGACACCAGTCCGACTCCAACCTCAATCAAACCAACAGAATATTATCAATTAATTTCGGATGTAACTTCTACTGCACGCATGAAACTCCGCACTCTCCGGGCAGCGCACCCCCTCTGTTAATGAACTGCGATTTCGCACCGGAAAAGAAGGCTGTGCGAATTCGCACAGCAAACTTTCCAAATTCGCACCGGCAAAATACCCGGTGCGAAATCGCAGACTCTCATGTGCTCTGCGAATTCGCACCGAAAAACGTAAAAAAAAAACTTTTCACCCTCTCCGCAGTGTCTGCTGTCTCGCCTAGGATGTTGCACTGCGAATTCGCACCAGAAATACTGCGAATTCGCAGAGCAAGAAATCCAAAAAGAATTATTTTTGGTTTTTTTCCGGTGCGAATTCGCAGAACAAGATCCTAGCCGTCTACGGTGCGCAGGGCACCCCAGGGCGCGCGCGGATAGCGGCCCTGCAGTCAGTTTACCGCCATCACTCCGCAAACGATTTCTCTCTCAGATTTGAGGAAGCAAAGTTTTATAAGAGGCAAGACCATTTATGGGAGACTATCCTGACAAAAGACAGGTGCGGCGCGCTCACCTAGCCTTCGCCAGACTATCGCAGGACTTTTGCCGCTCGCTACCAGTTTCAGTTTTTTTTTTCGATAACTGACCTCCTTCATATACGCGTCAAAGTTCTCCGATGTGACCAAATTCCATTTTCCAGCGAACTCGGCGGTCATGGTTTATTTACTAAAACAATAGAGTTAACTTTCCAGGAAAACTTCAATAAAGCTAAAGAGAAAAAGAACAGTAGGTGCCTACTCCGGAAGGTACGCCGCAGTTACGCCATTTGGAATTGACCACGTTCCCGCGCAACTGTGGCGCACCGTCCGCGCACACTAGATGGTCAGGGACGCTACGGGCGCCGTTAGCTAAATACGAGCTAAACTCAAAGACTGCCACAACTCCGATATTCCAGCTCCGTGAAAAATTAGAATAACCAAACATATTCTAAAGTTATCACATGATATTTTAATGAACATATGGTCACAATTCAACATGTAACGTACGTTTTTTTTTGCAAATTCCAGTATGGATGGATACAGTAATGAATCACGACGAACTTTGAAATCGTTTCAGATGTACTCACAATCAAAATGCGATACGAGACCAAAACTTTCGAATCACTCACAGTTCACGGATACACCCAAATACTTCTGCACACCGTATACCACTTACGACGCAGACTGTGCGCAACTACATTCATTTCAACCTCTACCTCTACAGACACAGCAAAAGAGATAAAAAAATAATAATTTATTATTATTAAAACACACAAAGCACAGTATAACCGGGTAAAAATGACAATTCACAATCAACATAGCAATTTAGATCAACGTGGGAGTATCGATGGACATGGGAAGCTACTTAAGCAGCGGCACGCTCGTACACCCGTGTAGCCTTGATTCCGTTGCATTCGCAAGTCTGAAACCTGACGAATAAGTAATACCACTTAAGTTCTAATTATGGAAACATGTCAGTCATAGTCATATCGCCACAAGTCGTCCGATAGGCATAATAGTCAACAACGAAGAGTTTACGGAACCCGAGTAACATTCAACTGCGTTTTACGTGTGTTTTAGTATGGACCCTTGTTAGTAGGAACTGTTCTTGTTGTGAAGCCGTTCGTCTTAGATATCCTTTTGATTGCATATGTTCCGGTGTGTGTATCAATAAACTATCATATAACTGATGAACACCTTTCGGAAAATGGATCTTTCAAGAAAGGTTTCAGTTTCAGAGCAACGTATGAATAAAAAAACGTTGTGGGTTCGCTCCCGATGAAAATAAAAGCTAATCAAAAAATTAAAAACGCACAATCTTGAGCTTTCCACCGTCAATGTATCTCTCAAATTTCGAGTCCTTTCCGTTCTTTCCCTTCTCTTCCTGGATAAGCTTGTCGCCATCGATCGTGAATCTTGAAGTGACCTGAATTTACAAAATTATTTAGACTGGAAATATACAGTGTCGAACCCTGCAGCGTCAAACACTCCGAATCTAACTCTCACAAGTTACGAGACAGGCCTCGTCTCAATATATGAATTTAGCGTCCGGGCTTTATCATAGCCAGGAAGCCAGGCCAATTTCAGACTCGACATCAAAATGAGAGGAAAGCTCATTAATGAGGTAATGTGACTATGGGAGATGGGAGCCTGTTCCCTGTTCGTCCAGCCCCCACCCTTTAGTAGTGATGATGTAGCCAACGGAAGTTCATACAACACTCCAAGTACCTCGCGTCCATCAGCAGTCTTGTCGGCAAAATCCTTGCCAATCTCGAACTTGACAACGTGTGTGGTGAAGGTAGAGACAGAGGTCATCGTCCACTGGTCTCCTATAAAATGTACAAAGTAAAATTATCTACAAAATTCGAAAGTAGCTATTATGGGGTTTCCAAGTGTCCCAAAAATTCGGTGTGCCAATACTACCGTATTTCCGCACGAAACTTGCATATATAATATTAAAAATAAAAAAAACATTCTCGTGTAGTTCCAAAATAGTGTAAATTTTCACCATACTTGGAAACCCCATTACCGAGCAGAGCAAATATTTACGTTCTTACATAAAGCCAAGAGAATAAGTGATACAGTAGTATATATAGTACAATTGTAGTTTAAACAACAAGCCTCTTTTCTACTAAATAGAGAATTCGTAAAGTAAGATAAGTACCAACCTTCAATGACAAAGGTCAGTGTAGGCTTCAGTTTCGAGGCAATGGTTCTAGTCATCATGCCGACTCCGCACTGAAAATGGTAAACTATAAATCGCCTTATTCTCAGGCTTAGGGTACACCCGGTACACAGTAACGACCTGAAGCGTTTGTATAGTACAAGTATCTACCTACAAGTAGAGTGAGATTTATTAGGCCATCAGGCGTGGACTATTTTCCAGCTAGCAGGCTTCGAAGTCCTAAGATTCCCATTGTAAACGTGCTCACCTCCTTAAGGTAGGCATCGAAATTGTCCGACTCAACCAAATTCCACTTTCCAGCAAGTTCAGCAGCCATGTTTTATGTCCTGCAAATAAATTAAAGACGTAAAAGCAAAAAAAAGAATGTCAATTATCACTCGAAATACGAGAATGCAACAAGTGTAGATCAAATTAAATGAAAAATACTGCAAGAGTAAGTGGCAAGATTTTATAAAGGCTATGGCCAAGTCCAAAATGTGGTGATTAGCTTTGCAGAAAGCATGATCAGCCTCGCCATGAAACGGCCAACTGTTGCATGAAAAATGAAGACGCTTACAAAAGAAACAGACAAACTATGAGGCAACGGTAAACTTTATCCAAGAAATTAGAACTCATGGGTGGCAGGGCTCCGGAAAATGTTTCTCCGATCCGATTCCGATTTCTATGGCAAATAGCAAATACGAGCATTATGAAACAGGGCACAAAGTGGGTATAAGGGGTCATTTTCACCGCGCGCGGCGGCGCGGCGAGATTTCGCCGCGGCCCCGCCCCTTTTCCAAAATTTCACATACTTTTTCAAACAGCGTGGCCCGAGGGTGACAAAATATATTTTCACTCTCTCCATCTACAATAGAGCCATAATCTTCTCACGTGTTAAGCTCTATGTATGGCTGTGGATTTGTCGAAATATAGTTTAAAAAATGAGAGTTTTCAAAGCATAAGTAGGCTGACATGCTAATTATGCGGAAGAATCGAGGCTGCCCTTCTTGTGGGATGCACATAGCTTTCTAAAGCAATGAGGGAAAACCAAAAAGATCCAGTACTCGTTCTATTGAGTTTCCCATGTTTGTGTGTGAGAGAGTGAGGAAAGGACAGGAACGCCTCGGGCCACGGCATCGGAAATTAATCAACCCATTTGGTGACGGTTCACTCTTTTTTGTGGCCCAGCTTATTTGGCGACCTCTTGGTGGCCAACTTTCATCGAAAACTGCCATCAACTGGTCACGAACCAGTCACCATATGTTTTTTTTAGTAAAAACCATTTGGTGACTGGCCAACTACGGTTTTCTTGTGGTTTAGGCAATAGTTTCGTTTTCCATTGTGTGTGCCCGTATTTCTGTAAAAGGGGCGGGCCGCGGCGAAATCACGCCGCGCGCGGCCTGACCCCCTATACCCACTTTGTGCCTGAAACAGTGGTCCGAAAAGAAGAGTCAACGTGACTCAGAATGTAAAGTTCGACGTTTGAAAACAAACAAGTTCTTCAGCAGAGATCACTCTCATACCAGGCTCTGGTTTTTTAGAAGAGAATAAATATGTTGCTTGTAGTATAAGATAAGGATAGAAATAAAAACAAACAGCCAACTCAAAACTTGAATCATGCACGGAACGTTTCTTTCGCGAACAGGGAACGGGGAACGGTTGGGTGGTCAGTTTCAGAGAGAGAGAGACGGGAGAGAGAGAGAGAGAGAGAGAGACAGAGAGACAGAGAGAGAGAGAGAGAGAGAGAGAGAGAGAGAGAGAGAGAGAGAGAGAATGAATGAGAGAGGGAAAACAGCGTAGGGAAAAACGAACGGCACAACACCTTTTTCACTTATTGGAACACTGCACAGTGAAATTGACTCGACATGACATAGAACGGCAATAATGTCAAGCACTGCAACAGCTTTCACATAAAAAAACGGGTACGATAACTGGGAAACATGCACAATGCCAGAATCAATAGCGGGCCTCAGTGGCCGCAAATAGAAGCAGTCCAAAAATAGCAATTCAATGGGGTAAACAACCCGCCGCAGCAAAACAGAGAGAACCAAATGAGGACCATCAGAAAAAATTAACAAATAAATTCATTATCGATTGAAAACAAATTGCATTTGTCGTAAATAGAGACAAATTTATTTCACTACGGTAATTCAGTTGATATTTGACAACGACAGTTTCTTGATTGCACTTATTACCGTAACATGATTTAAAACTAATTCATTTTTAGTAAAGAAATATAGAACAAAGGACGTATACTTATAAAATAAAGAGGATTGTGTTCGGGGAAAAAAACGGTGTTCGCAATAACGTCAAAATGCTACACGTGGCCTTGTATGTGGAAAGATGTGGCGTGATCCCCGGCCCTGGGTCAGAAACCCCGCCCATTTTACACGGTCCCGCGCGATATTCACCCGCGCGATTTTTTTGTTTTGCAATTGCCCATATTACCCATGGAAATGTCTGAATAAATTAGAAAATTATGAGGCAAAGATCAAAGAACCATGTCGATAACATCTCATTTGAAAACAGAGTGGAGCCAGAAACCACATCACCAAACCCGTAGCCGGTCATCAAACGGTTTCCATCGAAAAAAACCATTTTGCAACCAGTGAAGTAGATTGCAGCGCCCATTTGGTGCCTACTGTCGTGACCAACTGACGACGGTTTTCGAGAAAATTTGGTCGGAACGATATGAAGTCGTTTCCCATAAGAAACGTTGTGCTATATGAAACGTTGACATAAATAATAATAATTATTATTATTGAGTAAATATGCTTATGGATATTGACTAAACTTTCAAAATAATAATTTCCAATCATATCACAATTCAAGTGAGGTAAACCCCTAACAAAGTGAGCTGGTGTGCGGCGAAAAAAAAGAAGCGCACCTACCTAGCCTTTGCCAGGCTCTTGTCAGAAGCTACGGTTCACAGGGTTGGCGAAAGGAGCGCGAAATTTCACACCTTATTATCCGGTCATGCGTCGATTTTCGCTGTCTCCAACCTTCGCGCCATGTTTTCGCCGCACACAGCTCAAGTTTCTTCAGTGAAGAGATTGGGCGAGAGGCTTCTTGATAAGAAAAAGCAGAAAGGGTAAAAGTTGATGGTAGTAAAAAAAGTGATTTTAATTCCCACAACAAGACCTACGAAATTGTTGCTATTGATGAATGACAAAGTGAAAATGAAAAGTGATCAAAGTATCTTATTATCTATAATGTTTATTTTAGCGCAGCGTTTGTGGCTGTGGTTCACTGGTCCCTCAAAGATAGTAGAAGGTCAGCAAAACAAACTCTACCACCGAAGTTATGTACACAAAAGAGAACAAATAGAAATACGAGGCTCCGAGTGAATAG
Organism: Pelodera strongyloides; assembly: GCA_036852015.1. Taxonomy (NCBI): domain Eukaryota; kingdom Metazoa; phylum Nematoda; class Chromadorea; order Rhabditida; family Rhabditidae; genus Pelodera; species Pelodera strongyloides. The sequence continues at coordinate 54,943 of JAANDG010000205.1, forward strand.
GAAATTTTCCTCTTTTCTTTAGAAAGCTACAAATGAAACTCTTCATGTTCATATGTGTGCCTAAAAATTTTATTCGAAAATAGGAAAATAGCTACGTCACTTCTAACTGTCTAGAGTGTTGCTGTATCGATGTCTTGCTTATTGTAAGCCATTGGAAAAGTAGATTTTTTTTTATAGTTTGATAAAATTGCGTATTTTTGATGTTCACAATAGAACAATAATTTTTGCGTGCGAGCATTAGGCGGAATTTAGTGTGCGTCAACTAATGTGTGCCAGGTCAGAGCCGCGCACGATCACGGACAATAATCGAAACCATAGCATGGACACTTGATATCCTCAATGTAGATTGGGAAATACCCCATTATGAAATATGACGATATTTCTCGACAAAACCGAAATATGTCCCTTTTTTCATTTTGTGTTGTCTGTTGTAGATCGTTTGTGGTTTGTTTGCAAGGGATGCGCCCGTGCATTTACATTCCCTTTATTATGCGTACAACTGCGATTCAGAAAATTAAACATGTCCATCCATACTCATACAATGGACTGGAATTCACTCGTTTTAGTCTAGTGCCCAACGCATAGAAAAATTTTAGAAAACCATCATATATTGATCGTTTTGAGCAAAATTACAATTTTTATAACAACTTCAATGGTTTTATTATTATGAATTATGGTTATGGGTCTGACCTTGCATATTCGCCTTTTACATAAAACTGGGCCTACTAGTTTTCTCCGGTAGAGCAGGACATCGTTATACCACGTTTACCAAACCAATATTTTTATGACGTCCTTATGACCGTATTTTCTTCACTATTCAAAATCGATGAGATTGTACAATGCTAGTATTGTTTATTTATTCTAATTCCTTAAATATTGATTGATCTTTCAACTGTTGATCTCTTGAGACCCTGCCTAGGCTCATTTGCTTTTCTTCTGAACGAAGAAACTCATGTGAGGCAATAGTCTGCAAACAAAACAGACTAATGTTCTGCTTGTTGACTTTACAAGTCCTACATTCTCTATTTGTACATTTTCTTTCGTTTCTCACTCCTTCACTTTCGTTGTTACTTGTGGTTTTGAGCTTCGTTTGGTTTCTGTTCGCGATAACACCAGGCGAAACTATTACTCGCATATTCCCAAGTCCAGAGGCCATGTTCACCACTCAATTCCCCATGGGGAATTCCCCGACTTTTTCTCGGCGTCTCTCACTTTAGAATGCTATTTTCTGTCCCCAGGGAATTTTTCCAGAGGGAGTCGGAGTGGTGAATATGGACTCAGATGTATGCATGGTTTCCTTCCCAATAGACCTGCTAAAACTGATCTGTGCGCTCGAAAAGTTTCCTGAAAACATGTGATGATCCTTGAGGAGACTTTGATATGTGAATAATGTCTTGAAATTTCGCTCGGCGATTCCGAGGCCATAAGTGGTCGGCGAACGACTGGCACATCGGTTCGTTCGCGACAACAATGTTTTCCTGCCGCGCCAATAAGGTTTCAGAATGTGAAATTCACTTCATCCTTCATGCCTTCATTGGTCTGAACCACCAAGAACGTGCCGTTTTTAATTTCTCGACCTAGTTTCAAAAATGTCTTCTGCCTTGTTATTTCTGTCTTTTAGTTTGAGATTTCGTTTATTTTCAAGCAGTGTCTGTAACAAGTCTCTACGGTGTTAGCAGGATTTCAAAGCTTGTTGTGCCACATTTTTAGCAGTAAAGTAAAATGCTAGCCCCTTTGGAAAATGTGCATATGATAAGCAAATCATATGTATCCTATGCTAATTTTGTACGATCGTCCACGGCAATCGTACAAAATTAGCAAAGGATACATTTGCTTATCATATGCAAATTTTCCAAAGAGGCTAGCATTTCGCTTTAAAACATCTTGTGTGGGTTCATGAGTCATCGTATACTTACTTATAAGGGCCTCTTATCTATCATATTTGTTTATTTTTAGCCTCGGACCAGAAATAGAAAGTTGATTTGATTTCTCTCTGCTTGAACCTATTAATTCATGTTTTCTTTTCTTTTCTTTTCTTTTAAATTACATTAATTCGATTTATAATTAACAATCTGTAAGATCAAAGCCCAAGCACTACTTTGATCTCATGAAATTGTGTTGTTTTTAGATGACTCTTTTTTAAACTAGTCGTCTATATTATATTTAGACTTTTTTGAAAACAACAATTCTGGTTATGAGAACGTTGTGATATGCATTGTTCTGATTGTGAGAGATGAGAACATTCAGCGATGTTACGAGACGTAACCGAGAACAAATTGTATTTTAAAGCGAAATAACGGTCGATGTTTGGATAGATACACCAGCATTCTTATGCAGCTCATGCAAATGAACATAAATTAGAATAAAAAATCGAGCTAGGTTCGAGTAACTTAGCATAAATATCAAGAATTCAGTTGTCCACGTGCGTTTCGAAAACCGGCCGGTATTTCGCTTTAAAGGATCGCAGTCACTCCAAAATCATCATTTTGCTTCGAGTTTACTTGAATTTAGTAAACAAAAAGAAACATACTTTACCAAAACCGAATAATTTGAATTCCAACTCAGCGGGTGAACAAGTAGAAAAGTAGTTCTACTTAAAGGGTCAGGCCCACCGATATAAACCTATATTTATTATTTGTTCATAATTTTTGTAAAGGGTGTTTGTTGTAAAATATACACACTGTGTTTGAACTGGCTTCACCATTGCAAAGCTTTTCACGTAAGTTTTCCTTACAGAGTATACAGTATGGAAAAGCAATTGCACCCTTATTTCCTTATTGTGCGTGTCCCGGGGGCAAATCGCTCTTTTTTCTGTCCCTATGAGCCTGGCTATACAGTCGGCTACCCTCGGGACACGCACAACAAGGAAATAAGGGTGCAATTGCTTTCCCATACTGTATACTCTGTAAGGAAAGCGAACGTGAAAAGCTTCGTGATGGTAAAGCCAGCTCAAACTCAGTGTGTATATTTTATAATAAACACCTTTTACAAAAATTATGAAAAAAATAAATATGGGTTCAAAACGGTGGGCCTGACCCTTTAACTACCGCAGGATTATGAAACGTGTAGTGATATGCCTGCAGACCCTTGCAGTATATGTAAAGATATAATATGCAGATATTTTCCGAAATAATTTGCATACTCCCGATCGGGAAGCAGCTGTATGAACACGTTTCGTGATCCTGCGGTAGCTAAGTAGAACTACTTTTCTACTTGTTCACTCCCTGAGTTGGTATTCAAATTATTCGGTTTTGGTAAAGTATTTGTCTCTATTCTTTAATAAATACAAGTAAACTCCAAGAAAAACGACGATTTTGTGGTGATTGCGATCCTTTAACTAACCTAATCATTACTTTAATTTTAATTTATCGGAATTTCATCGTCTTGAATATAATAAACAAATAATAATTCGATTATTATGTGGAAAATACGAAATAGATCTACATGACCTTTGAGACTCATAATAATACTGAACTGAGCTCAGAAGGTCTTCAAACGTAAAAGATTTATTATCACTCACATGGAAATGTCGATTTTCTGCACAACTTTCAAAACCACGTGCTATACCTCTTTAAACATAGCCTAAGTTCAGAAGAATGGATACGATTCGTGAAATTCGTTCAACATGTCGTGATGCTCAACACCGATTACGGGATATTAGAGGTACCGTTAAGCCGTATTATACCTACTGTAGGAAACTTGCATATGATAAGCAAGTTCTATGTATCCTATGCAAATTTCCCAAAGTAGGTACAATACTACTTCAATATATGATTCGTAAATTCAAGTACAAGGTAATGCATTATTTATCCCTCCATTTGTTTCGTTGTGAAAACATTCTTAAGTATTCTAGCGCAAGGCATTTCGTGCCTCCTTGACCTCAAAGCTAACAGGGAGCGAAAACCTACAGCACACCATGACTATGAACACGAATAGTTCTGATTTCTGCTTATTATGGGTCTAGACCGTGTTTCCTATTATATGCATTAATGTAATATTCAGAAAGGACCACCGAACAAGCCAAATCCAAAATTGACCATTGGAGGAATAAGAGCACAGAGGAGCAAGAGAACAGAGACGAAGAGAAGAAGGAGAAGAAGGGAGGAGCTAAGGGTGAGGTTCTTTGTAGGAATGATTTAGAATTATAGATATCGAAGAGAGAGAGAGAGAGAGAGAGAGAGAGAGAGAGAGAGAGATAAAGATATAGAGGAAGAGAGCGAGAGAGAGAGAGGGAGAGAGAGAGGGAGAGAGAGAGAGAGAGAGAAAGAATGCTAGTTTGTATACGCCATGTTTGGGAGTTGCACCGTAATTCTGGTTTCAAACCCATTTTTTCGCATGCTGAATAGTACTGCCAACGAGTTGAATTTAGTATTGAGAACACAAGTCTCAACTCCTTTAGCGATCGTCGACGAGCAAGCCAAAGCTCTAACCAACGCAGTGTCCAAATTTCACAAGCTGGCCGTTTCTTCCATTAAAAAGAAGAAAGAACCGTCGGCGGTGACGAGTTCATCGTCGGCGATAGCAACCACACTGCCGACCTCATCTGGCACATCGACGTCCTATTCACCACAACAGGTGCGAGAAGTATAATTCAAAGCGGTATAACACATGGTTCCTATTCCAGTCGGGATGTTTCCGGTACATGCCTGGAACCCAATTTGCACCTAATACATGGAACCGGAGTTGACAGACGTATCTTTCACAAACCAAATGTCATATCGCTTTGAAAGTTACATTGTTAGAATTCCTGAAACCGGAAAGGAGTGTATTCAGATGACTTCCTATGCTACGATTTTTCTTTTGGGTACGGAGCTGTCCACTGTGTCTTGCAAATGTCGTAATGTAAGGAGTATTTCTGTAAAAAAATATACAATCTAATGTAAACCAATTGCAGGCAGCCGCGGCGTATCGTACCCAGGGAGCTTCCTCCCTAGGGTATGAGCTCCCTCCTTCTTATTCTGAGGTGGCAACCCAACAACGGCCCTCCTACCCACCAACGTTACAATATGTTCAATCGTCCAATGCATACTACCCAGCCGCCGAATGTTCTTCATACAATCATGACACCTGGGATGATGAATGGGACTGCCCGCCCCCGCCTCCCCCGCCTCATAAGGATTATGCAAATTATGCAAATCAATCACAGTCAAGTTCATATAAACCAGCCCCGCCAGTAAAACCAAAGATTGCTTATTAGATTTGTAGTGGAATATATAAATGGTTTGTATGAAGATGTTATAGTGTTGAGCGTTAAAAAGGATTTACTACGATTTCATGTTGAAAACAGCATCTGTTCATGCAACATGTTTTTTGGCGGCAGATAAGAATCTACAAGGTTGTTGCACGTACGAGTTTAGTTTAGACATAGAATATTGACGTTTTTTCAAATGAGCTTAAAGCGAAATACCGGCCGGTTTTTGAAACACATTGTGGACAACTGACTTACACACTTACGAACGTAGAGATACCGAGAGAGATACAGTGGACATACTAATACTGTGGACATTCGTTGAAAGGTAAATTGTATGGACGATAAGTTATGCATTTGAACGTATGATTTCGATTCCTGGAAAGTGATAAACCCACAAAAAATAACCACTAACAATAAGAAGAAAAACCACAAGTATAGCGAGAGAGATAGCGAGAGAGAGAGAGAGAGAGAGAGCGAGCGAGTGAGAGAGAGAATAATAATAAGAAAATATTCACTTAAAAAAGTGACATGTGTGTAGTGACGAACACAACCATTGACAGAAAATCGCCACCAACTTAGCATGCAACATCTTTTTCTTTTTTTCGGCGACAGATAAGAATCTACACGACTGTAGCACGTACGACCTTAGACATAGAATCGAAAAAAATAGTCGAGCTACAATTTGTCCGATGGCTAAGCTTTGTCATAGACACGGGTTGCCTTCACTCCGTTGCACTCGCAAACCTGAAAAGTTATTTTCCGTGCATACCATAATAAATCACTTCATACCGTAATAAATACTACTGAATCTGTAACTACTGGATCCATAACCTGGGACGGTATACTCGGGATTGATACCCTCACCCCTTGCTAGGCAACTCGTACAATGTCTTTTTTTTTTTTAATTACCTCGACTGCCCAAGTGTACCCTCTAGTCAGAGTATTGAACCACCAGTTCAACCAGTCTTATTACCAAGAACAAACTAACAATCTTCAGCTTTCCATTTTCAATATATCGCGTGTATCGGGAAGGGGAAGCAACTCCATCCTTGGCTTTCTCCTCTTGAATGAGTTTATCGCCGTCGAGGTAGAACTTGGAAACCACCTAAAACCTTATTATAAAGAGTAACTGTATTGTGAGTTAGAACTCGCGTTACGGAAGTTCTATTAGAATAAATTGTTCCACTTTGGATATAAAAGGGTGCCGCTGCTCAATTAGAATATTCTCATGGAAAAGAACGATGATTCATAGGAAATGGAAAACACCAAAAAAACACGGAACATGATCATCGAAAAACCCGCTCATGATCCGTGTTTTTTTCTAACATAATCGACGATTTTCTTATGTATTATTTTTCAGATTTTAGTAAAAACCCGTGTTTTTTTGGTGCAGACACCAAATAAGCACGGAACTTGGTCGAAAAAAACACGGATCATCAGTGATCGGTGTTTTTTTGGAGCATGTTCGGGGTTTTCGTTGTGTTTTTTCACAAAACCCGTGTTTTTTTCGTGTTTCCGTTTTCCTGTGTATGGTCTTCATTCGTAGATTTTCATCTACGTTACAGACGTTTCATAAGTATGGAAAGACGCCTCGGGCGGCATAGCCGGCTGGTACCTAATAAATTATTATAAAGAAGAACACGAATAAGTTACTTGCCAAATAAGGCTGTGAAGAAAAATTATACCAAATTGGTTTACTGAAGCCTCTACGCAACTCATAAAATCGATATTGGTTAGATTTGGTCAAGCTGTGGCAAAAAGCAAGCAGCAGCAGTTTAGTAATTATAACTGATGCTCCTCTAGTTGATTAACCCAAAGCTGATAAATCATTGTTGCGTGTCAGCTTTAAGTCGTATTTAATTGAATATCTCGCAATAAATTTGCGACGGCGACACTTTAAAGCGAAATACCGGCCGGTTTTTGAAACACCGAGTACACTTGCATTCTCATGCATGCAAATGCGCATAAATTAGAATAAAAAAATCGAGCTAAATTCGAGTAACTTAGCATAAATACGTAAGAATTCAGTTCTCCACGATGCGTTTCAGAAACCGGATGGTATTTCGCTTTAATACTAATACTGTATCAACCTCTCTTCCGTCAATCGTTTTCATATCCACTGGATTCCCCAACTCAAACTTCATCACATGAGTGGACACACTGGAAACGCTCGTGATCGACCACGAATCGCCTGAAATTATTAAATAAAATAAGTTAAAGTGATGTTTCATGCACGAAAGAGAATCATGATGCCAACGCACGACTGTGGGAACCTCCCAGGGTGGAAGAATTTGTCTCTGTGTGTCTCTGATTCGCGTGATCCCTCTCTTTCTCTCACCTCCCACTGGCAGGCCAGGGAGCTTCCCGACGCGTCCGTGCATACTGCCGCTGGATGAATAATACTCCAAACAGCATCGCGCTTCTGTTCTTATTACGAAAATCAAAAACAAAATTCACCATTACAAATTACAGTCGTGTTTGCGGTTGCCCGCTAGTTACAGAAACAGTACCTTCTTGTGCAATCGTCAGTTGAGGTCTGGTCTTCCCGGCAAGCGTTCTCTTCAAATAGCCTACGCCTACCTGGAATAAATTAAATAAGTTAAAGCGAAATACCGGCCGGTTTCTGAAACACATTGTGGACAACTGAATTCTCACGTATTTGTGCTAATTTGCTCGAATTTAGCTCAATTTTAATTCTACTTTATGTTCATTTGCATAAGCTGCATGAGAATGCCGATGTACTGGATGTGTTTCAAAAACCGTCCGCTATTTCCCTTTAAGCTACGGGCACACGGCGATATAGTGATATGTTGCCGACGTGAATTCAAGTATCAACTAGCCTCCTTCATAAAAGCATCAAAATTCTCCGACTCGACCAAGTTCCACTTTCCCGTCATTTGTTGAACAATGAGTTTTGATTTGCCTGAAAGACCGGGGTAAACTTCGGTTTTTACTTGTCAAACAAATGTTTGCTTCTATGACCTTATGCTAATTTTAATTTGGCTCTAATTCGGTTCATATTTTCTTGTGAACCTAGAAAAAATGCAATCTTTAAATCCACTTAGCGTTCTTTCTATCTGTTTCCGACATTTTATTTTGTTCTAACAAGTAAAAACCGAAATAATTCCAAAGACCGCTAGAAATAGGAAGTATAATTGAGATTCTGACTCGGCAAAGGCTTGATGAAAATGCAATAATCGATGCAGGACAAGATAAAAGTTGTACGGCGACTAAGCTATAACTTCGCCAAGTTCTCGCAAAGGGATACTCGGTGAAAGGAGGGACTTGCGGAAAACTGGAATATGGAGAGTTTTAGCTAATAAAAAGAATACAATATCAAACTCACGGACTTCATCCACAATTTTGCAATATGCAAATCTCGGTTGTCCATTTGCAATCAAAAACAGTCCAGTGCCTACGGAACCGATAGCCAAAGCCCGCGCACCACTTCTGACCATCATACCCAACATTTTTGGGAGATATCTAAACAAAACGGGAGTATGCAGGGTAAATAAGCCTAAGCCTAAGCCTAAGCCCAAGCCTAAGCCTAAGCTAAAATTATGCCCTCTTATAATTGCGCAACAATTCAACTAGAATTAAATAAACTCACCAACTTTCAAAGAAATCAAAGTACGAAAATAATTTAGCCTAATCGGGGACTATTTATACCACTGTGATACCCATGCAATTTGAGAGTCCTATCTGCGTACGTATCAGGCAAGAAGAACTGAAACTCACAAGAATACAAGAAGAGAGCGGTAAAATTGAAGAATACTACCCCACTGAAGAATACTACCCAAATTTGAAATATACTACCCCAAATGTATGGGGGTAGCATTTTGTAGCATGCAAAGTACTACCCCACCATTGAAGAACACTACCCCTTTTGACATTTTATTACCCAAGTCAAGAGGGTAGTAAATTGTTAGAAAGGGGTAGTGTTCTTCAATGGTGGGGTAGAGTTCTTGTGTTCTTCTATAGAGTGGTAGTGATCTTCAAACCCTAGGTAATCTTGAATTGCGCTACCCCCTACATGTGAAAATACTACCCCATCTTACAAAATATTGCCCCCAACCATTGGCTTTTACTACCCCGGGGGAAAAATTACAAAATACTACCCCCACCAATTGATACCTCACCAATTGAATATGACTACCCCACCATTGAATATGACTACCCCACCAGTGATTATGACTACCCCACTATTGAATATGACTACCCCACAATTGAATATGACTACCCCACAATTGAATATGACTACCCCACCGTCGAATATGACTACCCCACCAATTGAATATGACTACCCCACCATTGAATATGACTACCCCACCAATTGAATAACACTACCCCACTAGAAAGGGGGTAGTATTTTGTAAAGACAGGGGGGTAGTATTTTGTAAAATGGGGGTATCATTTTGCATGGGGTAATATTTTTTCAAAAAGGGGTAGTGTTCTTCAATCCAGGGGTAGTGTTCTTCAATTCTACCGAAGAGAGCATCAACCTTGAGGAATCTTGGACGATGTGCCGCTGAAGAGCCAAGACCGCGTCAAAACTGGGCGAATTTCCCGCGTTTCCCACAATCCGCACCCCGCACTGATGTGGCCCGCATTGGGTACGTTCCTCACCGGGTCCTGTGGGTCGCGACTCTTTTTCAGTAGCTTCCACCTTTCAGCGTATAATGAAAAGGAAAAGAACTCCAGATTCGCCATCAGCTCTTGCACCGAAGCGCTTCGAACCCCACCACTGCAACACTGAATAACCAATCAATGCCACTTTAATTAAATGAGTGAGTATTTTTGAGGTATATCTCAAATTCCATAGGTTCGGTCGTGTGAGTGTTGTGACTAAGCAAGCACAGTGCTCTTCGGGTCTATTTATGAACACCTCGAAACGTATGCTTCAATAGTTTCTTTGGACAAGAAATACCACTAAATCGAAAGAAGAACCTGGCTCAAAAATCTAGTGGAGAACAAAATGAGTGGCATGGTGCGCATTCTAAGGCGTGAATCCTACTTACGGGTTCTGACAACGCATTGCCATTAAAGGGTCAGGCCCATTTCAAATGACCCCTATTTTTGATGATTATATCTGATTCTCCATGTCAAATATAGTAGGAAGCAATATGTTTCTAAGTTTCAAGCACAAAATTCACACACCATTCAGAGTCATACCCAACTATTTATCGCAGTTGGCACGCCCATTCGCGCTGATTGGGCAATATCACAATTGCCACGCTCAATAGAGCATATTGCCCAATTAGCGTGAAGGGGCGTGACAACTGCGATAAATAGTTGGGTATGACTGGCAATGGTAAATTGCTGAATACTGCGTGAATTTAGCCCTTGAAAATTAGAAAAATATCGTGTCCTACTATATTTGACATGGAGAAGCAGACGGAATCGTCAAAAATAGGGGTCAATTGAAATGGGCCTGACCCTTTAACAAAGCTATTCATTAATTACGCACCGTGAAATAGATTTTGCACAATCACAAAACAACACACATCCAAAGGGAAGCCTAATCAGGACGCATAATGCGAACTCGGTTGGCCCAGTTTCCCATTTGTGCACGGTTTTGCGCACGTCTGGCGCACTTCTGGCGCACCAGTGGCCCATCAATATTCGCCGTTGTTCCAAAGAAATGAGACATACATTGAAGGGGGTATGCGTCCACCGACAAGTTCACTTACAATTAGTGTAGAATTTCGTGTTATTGTGAGCCCTCAAAACAAGTCATATGCTCAAGAGAAACCTGCCTACCACCTTTGGCTTTGAACAAATTATGACTCTGAAGTTGCGTGTCTCCTACCACATTCATTTGTTTTCCTAAATAAACTTTCAAAATCCATGCAATTTATCTAACTATTTATGTCATTCTTTTGAGTGTGTGATGTTTTACAGAGTAGTAAATATCAATTTTATTAGTATATTCGCCAAGCGACAAAAAAAAGTCAATCATTGAAAGAAAATTTGGAAAACTAGACGGACTGAAACAATCACATAATGCTGCACATTTCTGAATGAACAAATTATACAAATTTAAATTCAAAGAGTGGCACATCCGATTTACGAAGGGAGAAGAACGATCACTAGGAACACAAAAGTCACTATAAAATTTCTATATTCTTCCGAAAATATTTTCAACTCACGGATGCCTCTAGCTATCTAGCTACAGCGTAGCTCACTCTGAATTTAAATTTGTGAATACGAAAATTATAAAAAGAAAAAAACAATCGAAAATCCTAAACGTGAATATTCACTACTAATTATAAGCAGTCACACCAAAAGGACTACCATTATATAGAAATCTCGGAATTACTCTCTTTCTCACTTTCTCTCACAATTCACTACAATAAGCAAACGAAATGTGAGATTTAAAAAAAATCACACTTTACAAAACCACAGCGAATTAGACTACGGCACGTGGTTTATGACTTTCGGTGTCCTGGCACTTCAGACACAGCATGGACTATAATTTGCTGCTCCAAAACCACGTGCCATACCACTTTAAATCATAACGATAAATAAATCGCAACAAAAAATCCCGGATGAATACGTAGTTAGGATAGTGAATACAACAATAAGAATATATAAAATATATAATGAGCGAAATAGCTTTTTTGAGGTTGTACTTTTAGAAACATGAGACGGTGGGGGTTAGAACTTATAGCAGGCAATATAGAAAGGGGCATAAATAAAAATCAATGTGTGAAGATGGGCCTCAAGGTACGGTAATTCAAAAATTACTACACAAAGCGGTGCACGCCGTAGAAAAGGATCACTGGTTATGATTAGATTAAGATGACGTGCTTATTATAACCTCCGACGACTCGGTGCGCGGCGTGAAGCTGGCGCGAAAGATAGGCGCACTTTTCTCGCCGTGCACCACACAAATAAAGTTAATTTTCAACGCACATCAATCGTAATCCTAAGCATAAGCAGGACGACATAAACCACTCAAAAGTATTTACAGTTTCCCGCTCAACAATCCCCAAACTACTTTGTAGGATGTAAAGTAGGAGATAGCCAGCTAGTTCCTCCGCCGACCCACGTAAACCTTAAATCAATACCAAGTCAATGGATAAGCGGAATATAAAATAGAGAGAGAGAGAGAGAAAAGAAGGGTGCATCACAGTATAGAGAGAGAGGGCGCTGAAAGATATTGTCTATAACACGATCGGACATACACTGACAAGTCATAATTCCCGCAAATCGGGACACTCATATCTAAAAAGAAAAGAAAAACAAGCAAACAAACTTAAAGCGGTATAGCACGGTGGCCTGTAAACTTTCTGCTGAAGAACGGAGATGGCAGGCACACATTTCAAAACCACGTGTTATACAGCTTTAACATTAAAGAAAAATTTCTCCTTACAGTGAATTGAATATATATGGGCGACGACTAGTTGTACACTGAAAGACTGCAATTGTAAGAATATATTAAGAGAGAAGTTTGGAGTCAAAATGGGCAAAAACCCGCTTATCTCAGCTAATCAATAATCAATCAGTATAACTTATACATGAATGAGTCTTATTTATACACTGGGCACCAAGTGGACAATTCGAAGTTATTTCACTAACTACAGGTAAAAACCAGAATACCCTAGAAAAATAGAAGTATAGTAGAAAGGGAATAATACAAAAGTAAAAGCAGAAAGCCAAACATTGTACAAGTGTGCGAAACCTGTAATGCAACCAGAAAATACGCAAAACGCGTCGTATTATAGAGATGAATATATATGAAGAATGAATGTAGGGAAAGTTTTGGAGTACATAGGAAGAAAGATGATGATAAAGTACTAGAAGGGTAGAAAACATCAAGTACAAACTACAAAGCGCTCGGCGTTTCCGTCTCGGTGGGCGTGGCCGAATCGTATACTGTATCGTTATCCCGTACTTCGGTCTGTAGACGACACTGTCGTACCAGAGTCCCTGCTCCACAGTCACAGAAGAATCTGGAACAAATCACATATTCCCAGTGATTTACGTAAATCAACCTGATAATGTTAAAGTTCAACAGTAATTGTGACATCGACCTTTTACTCATGACATCATCTAAGACAATAATAGTGAACAGTATTTATACCAGAGTTGTTTCATATCAGAATCTAAGAATTTACAACTATGGGTGTAAAAACCACGCCCAACTGTTTCACATTAGTCAGCTTAATAAAACTATCAACCTCTAGAATTTCATAAACCATAACCACTTCATTCTATTATATCGTAAAAAAAACAACCAACACATACCTGTCATGTCTCACAAACTCCACTTGGTGTCCCTTATGGCACGAGTTAATGCAGTTCACGCAAATCGCATTTCGGTCCGTCGTTTTACAGGAAACACACCTAAAGGACATACGTTACGCTGCGTATTTTATGTGGTATTGCAAAACACACACACAAGATGCCTGAAGAGAAGAAAAACAATTTCCGACAAGTGAAGTAAAGAGCATAATTTCCGACAAGTCAAGTTGATAAGATTTTATAAAATACCTGTAGAAATCGTGCATCGGGAATGAAGTACAGCTGCTAATCTTGAACAGACACTGGCCACGCGAGACCGCCTGCAAACAGTGCAACAATATAAACGAGCAAATTAATGAGTAACAAAATGAACAAACAATTTCACATTAATTAAACAGAACACATTCCTACCAACTACCACCTATAAAGTTAAACCATAAGGTCTACGCATTACTTAACTTTAGAACGCAAACAAGCACAAACAAATAAAGGCTCACCTTGTCAACCGCATTGTAGTTCTCGTAGACCTTGTTGTCCCTCAAAAGTGGTCGAACATCAGTGGCCAGGCACAATCCTAAATTGAAAACCGTATTAATAATAAATCTAAGGAACCTCTAAGGAAAAATTATCCTCTTACAACAAGGTAATGTTTCATTTCTCCTATAACTGCATAAGGACTGCCCAACGTGTCCAATAACATCATTAGATTAGCGTGCGTACAATGAAATAAAAAAAGACCCTAATACAAAAAGGAAGACAAATGCCTGTCTACACGATATATGTCGCACATAGAGACACAAACTGGAAATCAATGCCTACGGTAGACCGAATATTGTACCACCCAGAGGCCATATTCACCGCTCAATTCCCCATGGGGAATTCCCCGTCTTTTTCGCTGCCTGTCTCGCATTATAATGCTATTTTCTGTCCCCAGGGAATATTTACCCAAGGGAATAGGAGCGGTGAAAATGGCTACCACCCAGTTTTCTTGGTAAATAAACAAGTAACAAAAACTAGCTCACCTCCAAATTTATTGTGGAACAGATGATTGCTCTCTAAGGTCGCAGTGGCTCCGTTTGTAATCTCAACACCAGCAGCACGTCCCTATAAACAAGATATTTATTCTGTATTCTGTTTCAAATATTTTCGTTCTTCAAGTTAAGGGGTCAATTAAATAGACTATCGGGGATATTAACTTCCAATAATTATAATTACTCAAATATGCCCACAAAGTACAGTACTAGTACGCAAGAATGTCAAACCTCATTTCTAACCAAATAGGTCATCTGTTTGTGTTTATATATTCGTTTTTAATTTTCATCCTCTGATGCACACCTTTTTGGTGTATTTAATAAATAAATAAGAATCAAGAACTATACAATACTCTACATCAATAATACAAACAGATCGGAATTCGAAATTATGTGTAAATACGTTATATAAAGAAATACGAATAAAAAGTATGCAAGAGGTGGCACCAAACTCCACATAACAACAAACAGAATCGACAGCATACCTCAAAAATACGATTTCTTCTCAGCGTTGGGTTCGACTCCGTACTGATCAATACACCCGCCTGTGCATTACGGTAGATATCGTTGTCTTCCAAGAGTCCTGAGATATAAATTTATGTCATACTTCTATACTTAATAAATTTACAGACACCTCCAAAGGAATTCTTCGACCAGAGGCCATATTCACCACTCAATTCTCCTTGGGGAATTCCCCGTCTTTTTCGCTGCGTCTCTCACATTACAATGCTATTTTCTTTCCCCAGGGAATATTTCCCCGAAGGAATCGGAATGGTGAATATGCCCTTTATCCAACTTTGATAGCTCCTAGCTCCTCCTACACGGACGACAACGGAGCGCTTAGTAATACATTGCTAAATAAACAGGGTGAAACATGACGAATTTCGGACCAAAATCTTTCACCAACAGTTTGCAAAAGTAAAGTGGTAAAGTGTAAAAAAGGCGTGAATTGATTGATAAAAAAGCAAATATAAAGAGGAAATGGTTTGAAAACGGTATCAAAAGCATTCCCATGTATTACATACAAATCGTTTTGTATTCAGCGTGGGAAATTCCCTTAACAGCACAGTAATTCGCATAAGGAAATGCAAGTGTCCAGCAAAAGTTTCACAAACCGCATGTCATACCACTTTAAGTTTATCAACAAAACCTCACCTCGTCCTTTGTTGAAGATGCACACTCCCCCATCACGGCCGTCGTAAATTTTGTTTCGTCGAAGAATCGGGTGAGAGTCCGTTTTGATCCAAACACCTACAAAATTACTCAGTTGCAAAAATCAAACAATAAAAGTTGATTGTCGAAATTATACCCCGACGTACAATCTCAACTATTCCAGCCATAGCAAAATAGCAAAACCGAACTGAACTGCTACTAATGCTGCACGAAAAGTCTAAACAAAGAAACATTACTGAACGTCTGGAATTAGACCAAATTTTCATTCGCCAAAAATGTGCAAAAGTTATTCACACAATGTCGCCTGTGCTCAGGACCTATGCGGGACATGTCATAAGCAAAACTTGTATTTGAACTCCCTTGAATAAAGGTGCACGCTCTTGGGGCGTAAAGGAAATTTACAAATAAGCTAAACGACAATCATGTTCATGTTTCACAAATTCAAAATGAACCTACCAGCCATTGCATTGTCAAAGATTTCATTGTCTTCCAACACTCCAAGGCCACCATTGTACACGAGAACACCTCCGTTTTGACCGCCCCAAATCTTATTGCGAGTGATCTTCGGATTCGACCCAGTCCTACAAATATGACACATCATGACACACCATGTAAAAGAACATGATACTGCGACACACTCTTAATAATAATACACTAATGTGTTTCACGACCAAGAGACAGCGCCGTGGGCTGGGCTACCATGAAGATGCATACCCGGCTGAATACTGAATACATGCATGTAAAGTGGTATTCGTAAAAAAAAAGTCTCCATAAATACGTTAATACATATAAATATAACTTAATGAATATAACTGAACGCACCATCAGAATGAGCAAAACTCAGTCAGAACGTCAACAGGTGAAAAAGCCACTCACCTAATTTGTACTCCAGAATACAAATGGTTGAAGATATCGTTCTCCTCCAGAAGTCCGTGACCGTTGTCGTAAAAGTAGACGCCGACCTGTAAACCGAAGATTTAGTTTCAAAACCACGTGATCTACCGCTTTAAAAAAACACATACATATATCGGGAGGTACGAAAACCCGAATCACGTATTTCCCCTGTTTGAGCCCCATTATACACTGTGTCGAATAAAGTGTGATTGATAAACAGTATCCACGGCCTATGACTTTTCGCTTTTGTTCTTTTCAGTATGAAGTACTCAATAACTGAAGAGAAGATGCACACAAAAAATTATGTTATGCACACGAATAGCAATGAGCATATCAGCAAAGCAAACAACCACCGAACTACCACGCACATATCAAAAAGGCACAAACCTGTTTTCCCGAATGGATTCTGTTCTTTCGCAGAATTGGCGAACTGCCAGTGGTGACCCAGATCCCGGCAAGCGTATTACCGTACACCTCATTCTCTTCGATCAATCCCTTGCCTTTTTCGTGCTGAAAATCAATTAATCAATAATTTATTTCTGGACCAGTGCATTTAGTGACGCTTCTAAATATGTTCAAACAAAGCAACGGTACACCCGGAGATTCTCAGTGGTAAATGCCCTTATCAGGGTTATTAGGAATATTATTATTATCAATGCATCAGGAAAAAGCAAGGATTCGGATAGGTAATTATCATATTATCAGTATTATCAGAAGATGGGCACCAAAAGAATCAAATCAAAAACCCACCACATAGATTCCCCCATGAAGTCCGTCGTGGATCTTATTCAATCGAACAATCGGGTCCGATCCAGTCCGGATTTGAATTCCCGCCAACGCATTACCGTAGATATTATTCTGTTCCACGAGACCACGGCCCTCGCCGAAGATGTACACACCACCTAAATGAATTCTCATAAGAAATGAACCTTGACCAACTGAAGGTGCACCTACCCAACTGTACCACCTAAGACCTAAGCAAATGTGGAAAGAAACACACTAAACAAAGAAACCATGAAAGAGAAAATTACCTATAAAGCAAAGGCAATACGCACCATTTGCTCATCGATAAAACACGATGAGGTGCATTCAACAATAATCATACTTAAAAAAGGAATATAAACAACTAATAAACTTAAAATAAAATTAAAAAGATTATTATGGATAATAATAGCTAAAACATATAAAGAAGCTATTTCATAAGAACTCAAAAAAAAAATGAAACTCGATGTTTCAGTAACATCTTATATGCGCGATCAGTGGAAGTCAGTAATGCGTGCCAATAAGCAAACAGGGTTGAGGGTACGAGAAAAGGAAAAAAAAAAGCACTTCCCACCTTGTTGTCCCGTGTAAATTTCATTCTTTCGAATTGTCGGATCCGAGTGCGAAGTGATCCAAATACCGGCAAACGCGTTCGAGTAGATCCGATTCTCCATAAACTGACCGCGTCCTAAACGATATTTATTTATTTATTAAATACATCAAAAGGTGTGCACCCGAGGATGAAAATAAAACGAACACACACTACACATACACAAACGCAAATAGATGACCGATAAATTAGCAATGAGATGGATATTATCAAATTATCAGTCCAAATGGCTTATACTACAAGACTGAAAAATCAAAGGAACACCCCGAAGCAAAAGACAAGGCCAACGATGTATCACGCATAAAAGAACACCACTGTGACACAGCCCTCGAAAGTATGACACTGTACGACACAACACTCAGACTCTAATCCCCCTTAAGCAAGTACACCATAACTGAACCAATGACCAACCCTTCTCATGAACGTAGATCCCTCCAGTAAGGCCGTGATGAACCTCGCATCGGACCACAGTCGGGTTGGCGTGATTCTTCACTTCAATGCCAGAAATACGGTTCGAGTGAATATTGCACTTTTCAAAGTAACCCATGCCGTATCTGGAAGTAGACCAAAATCAGTTTAAAAAAAAAGAGATAAAGAGTACCGGGTTATATCAACCGTATCCGCGGAAACGGTGCACCGGGGCCCGGTCCGGTTCACCAACATCATTTACTTATCAAAAAAGAAAATAGAATAGTACACTCCAACAGCACACACGAGAAAAAAACACTAAGCAAAACATGGGTCTGCGAATCTATATTAGTAACGTGGAGATAACATGTCAGTGTATGCATCCTAATCCTATAATATGGTAGAGTACCATAAGCATGTGTAAACCTACGCTAAGACTAGACCAGAAATGAAATCTATAAAAACCAACTCAAAGGTAAAGATTCCAACATCTCTTCCATGATGAATATGACACTTTCGGAAGAATGGGTTGGCTTGGTTCTTCACCCAAACTCCAGCCAGGTTATTGCGGGCAATCTCGCACTCCTACAATACATATAATATTTTCTGCAGTTCTACGGAAATACTATCCGGCAACGTATTGTGATGCTACAAATTACGTTGTTTTAAGCTATTTATTCATTATATAATGGTACGCACAATAATAATCTCTGGTACAATAATCTTTATGGTAAGTTTTAATCACATCATTTACAGAAATCCTATAAAATTAATAAGAAACTGAACCAAAATCCAAACCTCAAACAATCCTTGAGCACCATCCGTGATGTAAACACCCACGTTTTCGCAATCGCAAATCGAGCACATTTTCATCTACAATTAAGCTCACATAAATTATTATTAAGCCTAAATTACCATCAATAAATTAACACCCCAATACCCTAATTGAAAGAATGAAAAACAGTCAAGCTGAAAGTCTGAAGTCAAGACAGGAAGAAACAAAAATAAAATCTACTCACCTTTGGGTTAGCCAGAGCTCGCTTGACACATACGGCTGCTCCCACATTACTCGTCGAATTAATAATGCAACGATCAATTACGGGTGATGTTTCATCGGTGACCTAAAACAGGGGGAATACAGTTATGAATGTTTCTTTTTAACTTGCACGACATGACAAACAATGCCCAGCATAAGGCTCACAAAACACAAACAAATCAAAATACATACCGATTTTTTTTCCAACTTTGATTTTATAAATTAAAGATACCTGCAGCGCGTAGTGTTGCTGATGCTGTATATTGCTATTCTTGTCCGGATTGAACAAGATGCTCATGTACCCAATGTATGCTCCCGTTGATCCCTCAGTTAATGTCAACGTCGTTTCGGATTGATTCTCGAGTTTCACCCGCCGTGGAATCACGTTGCCACGACCTTAATTAACGGATATAGTATTCAACTCCGAAAATAAAGAAATAGTACTTGCCTAAGTTCAACTAAGAAATTTAAATAAATGCAAAGGGCGAGATGCACACACAAAATGTTCAAAGACGCTTAGGGTGCTATAAGATTACTGCACTACTGCATAATAACACGTATGTAAACAATGCTCAAGAAGAAACAATAACGACAACGAAAAAGCTACCATCGAACAAGGTATTCATACATTCTTACTAAATATAACAAAGGTAAAAAAACTCACTGGCTCCAATAATCTGAAGTGGCGAATCAATGACAATCGGCTCAGGGAAATAGTGTCCCGAGTGTAGAAATATCAGCTTTTCCTTGTCGGGGCGAGCTTTCAGGAAACTGCAAACAAATATTATTTTACTAATTTTAATCAAACGATTCATAAAACAGGAACCCAAATGCTAGCTAGCTAACTCTATTGCAAAAAGTCTATACATAAAAGTTGAACGCTATCAACTATTTGCAAATGCTGAATTCTAATATTAAAAAGTCTTGCATAAGTATTATGAGCATGAAATGATAATACAAAATAAATTTAAGAAAAACGAAAACTCACCATAATGACTGATCCAGCGTATCAAAATGGACCATATTTCTTCCCTTCTGCCCTTCATACAAAGAGGCGCATCTGGGACGGACATGGACTCCATAACGCTGAAAACCGCCAAATTATGTAAATTAATGTTTTATATGACATACATCTCATATTGTTCTCTTGCACTATTTATGCATTGATAATTGCTCCATATATCAGCACAAGCCACGAACATAACAAAGTTTGGGGTATCAACAAAGTATTGTCCGTATACCATCTGTCTACATAATAATACTGCAACATTGCGATAAAATGAATTTCAAATTTTCCGAAAACTGAAAGCTAATTATGTTAGCAGGCAACAAACCAACAAAATAACACAGTATAAGCTAAACGTACCAATTGTTTAAAGCTCTCTTTCCACGCGTTTGCTTCTTTCCATCGGTGCGGCTCCCTGAAAAATCAAAGTTTACTTTCACAATTTCACTTTATTATTTCTCAAAGAAAACAACAAAGTTATTTGTAAATATGATACTTCCTGACCAAACGATTTTTAACGAGAAACGTGGAAGGAAATTTAAAGCAAAGTTACTAGCAGTGTATAAGTATAAAGATACGTAAACATCGTCTCCAACCCAGATTACGAGATAACACGCTACACCAGCAGGTAACAACAAAAGAAAACAACAAGTTAATTTTAAGAATTAAACTTGCTGAAAATTAACAAATTAGTCAAAAAGCAATTACCCACCTGAATTCAAATTTGCCGAAACACGGATGATAAAGTGGAGTGGTGTACTCAAACGCTTGTTGATACAACGGCTTCCTAAAAACTTGAAAACTTAAAAAACAAGTTAGACAGACAATCTGGTTGAGCTGCTCAGGCTCAAGTAGGAAAAATTGAACGATAAAATAGGGTTGTAACCATAAAAAAGAATATCACAAACTTAAAAACACTGAACTACTCACCAAACATTGAGATCGTTTGCCACGCGATAGAATCGTCTACATACGCCCGAGCAACCTATCAAGTCACCCTCGTAGAGATAATTGAACACCTAAAAATAATCTTTTAATTGTAAGATCGAGACATTTTATAATTGCCAGTGCCAACTCCACGTGCATACATAACGATACTGCAACATTTCGTTCATTATGTAATACTAAAATGAAACAAGCTAAACGAACATAGGCTAGGTACATCAACTGTTCATACAATTTGCCAAAAAAAGAAACCCAAAATAAGGAACACAAACATACAAGACAACAAAAAGGGCGGATATTTGCACAACTGTAAACTATTAAATACTCACCTTTAGTAAAATTTCATCCGGTAAATCGTCAATATAGCATTCACCGTCCGGAGGAGGGCCGAGGAAACCATCATTTGAAGTAGAACTGGAATAATTTATGGTACTTTAATGGAACTAGCAGGCAATGATACTGAACACACATTAACACTAACTCTAACAACGACAACAACACCTAGCTAACGTATAAAGGCCAACAGAATAATTCTGGTAAACATCTTAAATATATGTAGGACTGTCCGCAAGCACAAAATGGGGGGACAGTGAGATAATAGGCAATTCAATGAATAAGAGTGTGGATGAAATTCGGGATAAACCAGAAACCCGTAGAGTACTAATTGGAAGATACCAAGTTATTCAACAATCGCCGATTTCTTATGTATCTTACTGGACTACTACCAAACATTCCATATCTTGTCACTTGTCATCGTCAACTACTGTTCTGCCATAGATGCCAACACCTGCCAAGACAAATGTGACAAACCATATTCTATCATTTTATGAAAATCCAACTTCCCCTTCCCTTGAGCTCATCATCATCATCATCATCACCCATAATCACTACTAGACTGGCACCAAGGTGTTCCATTTCCAAATCATACATGATGGTACTCTATGGCACCGGGTTGTGTACCGTATCTCTCTCCCTTCTCCCTTCCCCTTCCCGCTTGGCTGGGAAATAGTTCCCCCGATGTCTAAGTACAGTGGCGCGCAGAGAGGTACACACACTCACCAAAAGACTGTGAAGATGTGAGCCGAGCTAGTAGAAAGTAGAAAGCGAGAGTTTCCTCAGCGGGGTCGAACTAGCGCATTCATTGCGTCGCAGTGACCTACTGTGCCACAGTGGTGCCGGGTTGCCAAGAGGCACACCGTAGACCAATACAGACACACCACACCACGAACACTCTCGAGTCGAGAAAAGCCATAGAACACAACGCAGTCAATAGACCAGTTGCGAAATCGAGACCAAGGCTTAAAGCGAAATACCGGCCGGTTTTTGAAACGCATCGAGTACTCCCTGCTTTCCTATGCTTCATATGTAAATGAGCATAAATTTGAATAAAAAATAGACCCCAATAGACCCTTTTAGCATAACTGCATAAGAATGCTGATATTTGAGATGTTTCAAAACCCGGCTGGTATTTCGCTTTAACAAACTAATTCTACTCTATTTCGAAACTTTTTCCGATTTCAAAACTCTAATCTAAATCAAACTTTTATTCTACTTTTGCCTTTCCAGTACATCGAAATGACCTAGTCCACATATAAACCGTTATTTAAAGTTCCAAACCCTACTACCAACCATAATAAAGAGGAAACAAACTATTCACAATTCCACAAATAGCATATTACATTCAGCCTCTCCCAAACTGACGGTGTTCCATTTTCCAGAGTGGGACGCGCGTGTGAGATTGGAACAAACTCAAATAGGAGAGCGTGCGCGCGCGCGTCTGTCCTAGCATATGGCCTGCAGCCCCATGCCTCGCACACATAAAGCAAGGCTGCAGGCCAAGGGGGGCTAGGGTCGCGAATTATGTGTACCAGCGACAAACACATCTTGAACTAATTGCCTCATTGCCTAAGTGATCACATGAACACTAGTGAACTAAGTGAACACATCTTACGTTCCTAAAATTCTTGGCACAAGGACCCAAATTCCACAATTACTATAACGCGTAGCCTTCAGGTCCTAGCCTAGCTGACTGACCAATGACCACTACTTCACTTCTAACGATACGGATGCACTGTGCGAAGTACATATAAATACTCCGTCTTACTCCCAACCCACCTACTACATTTATATTACTCTCGCTTTCAACACACAATCCAGCAAATACAATCCCGGCTAGGCTACTCCATGATACCACTTTACAATGCTAGAAAAGAAACTAATCAAATGACATTGTGGACATTTTTAGTGGAACGAGAACGGGCTGAGAAGAGAAGCGAAACACATGAATTCACAAATACAAACCACACTATTGTTGTACACCTTGCATAACAACAGCCAACCAGCCAACCAGCGATCAGTGAAACATGAAGCGTCGAACAAAAACACATAACAACAGAGATCAAGAATGCTTATGAATATGAGAAACAGTGCGATAGAGAGAGAAAAAAACGTGATAACAGAGCGAGAGAGAGAGAGAGAAATAGAGATGTTTCCCATCCCATCCCCATCCCAAAAAAATATTCAAACTTCAAAACGCAATCATTAGCTCCACACATCATAAACCCGAAACCCCATAAATAAATACCACTACAATTCCCATAAACTTCACCTTCACAAAACCATTAGAAAATGTTTTCCTTTCCCAAAAAAATTCTAGCAAAACACTGGAACCGACTATTTTGCTCTTAACAAAGGTGGTCACAGTCACAAATAAGATTTGAAGGGAGAGCACAGTGTCTAGCCAGGTCTAGCATACAAATGTTTACGTTTACGACTGGACCGGACCATTAAGTACATGCACTACGCTGACAAATTATATGAAAGGAGGGAACTGATACTTGTACTTCTAACTCCTAGGAGACTGAATTCTCAGGGTTCCCTTGGAACAAAGCACATAACAAAATGGTAATTAAAAGGAATTGACTTAGAAATCACAATTAGAGAAATACAAATTCAGGAAACGCACAAACAATAACAATAACTAACAAGATGATGGGAAAAACCGCGTGGTGCAAAAAAACGTATACAAAACAAAAACATGAAATAAATAAACACTAATAATAAGTAAGGCCAACCTTTTTCGTGCTTCACCGGGTGATTCGGGTTTAAAACGTTTGCAAGTCGGCTGAAGAGACGGTTGCTGAAAACATAAAAATACACTACGTGGAACCACTATATACGTTTATGTGACAAAAATGAAATTGTAATTAACGCTCAATAATATACAACACATACAACTACATATAAGACATAGAAAATATGTGATAAATAATCTCAATATCACAATAAGTCCATAGTCCATCTATCCTCACATCTCATCTTCACTTACTTATGTACGACTATTTGATCTAAATAAGCACAGTAGGAGTAATGCGATTCTGGGAGATTCCTCCCTAAAGGGCGTTAATCTCCGTTATTCTAATAGTCTGTTGTCTGTTATGAGAGTAGGTAGGGGAGCGCGCCCTCTTGACCCGGGGCGACCTTTGTGTTAAGCCGGTCGAGGTACCAAGTATGATTAGCACAAACTCGTTCCCCATACACAAGCTCCTTAGCTCCTTGGTTATGGGCAATCCTCGGAGAGATAAGGATTGAGATGACTAAATTATCTCTTTCTCTCTCTCCCTATCTCCCTCTCCTCCTCTCTCTCTCGCTCTCTCTCTTAGAACCAACGTAAATCGAACTGTCTAAGACTAGGACATCATACTACACATTACATTCATAAAACACTACAGTACAGTGACCTAGTGACAGCTAGAGAGCTCGAACTATCCATCCATCGAGCAAACCAGAGATCTCAGCGATAACGTTAATAACTAGTTTTGTGTGCAAGCTCAGCATCAACAAGGAAATATCAATAAAGGGAAAATAGATAAGCTTGAATAGATAGCACATGGTAAAATTCACAACTAGAATAGAATAACAATATCAATAAATGAAAAGGAAGCAATGCATAATTGAGCCAAATTACCACAAATCCAAAGAAATCTCTCAAAACGACACGCAATGACGCAATAAATAAATATTTGTGAGCACAAACCTCATCTGCCGTTGCAGCTAAACTACTAGTACAGCATCCTTCTTCATCTTTTTGCTGAATTGAACGCCGTCTTCGCAGAGCGTACCTACAATAGACCTTCAATAGACAAGGGACCCTGGATTCTACATGCTTAAGTCTATGTGTGGTGATTGTATGTCTGAATAAAGTAGTATTCATAAAAATAATAGAAATACGAATGCAGACCCATACGGCAAAAATCAATAAAATTACGAGTAATTACCACGGCTCCACCGCCCCGATTCAAAAAAAAATCAAAAGGCTTCCTACTCGTCAAAAAGAGAAATCGATACCCGAAATAATGATCAGTTCGCATTATATTCAATTCACAGTTTATGGTCTAGATCTAGGCAATGAACTAAGCCTCAAAATCATAGTTATGTTCACAATAAATCGCCAAAATAGTCTCAAAATCGAACAATCCTGTATTCTCAAAAAAACTATACCTTCTCAAACACGTTGTACTTCCGCCCTCATTGGAAGGCGTCGCCGCCCGACCAAATTCATCTGCGGCTGGAGCAGGAGCACCCTGGAAAGACAGACTACAGTACATTTCAGAAACATTTACAAAATAAATGACCAAAACGAGCTTTCAAAAAAATATAAAAACACAGTGTTTCACAAAACCGTTAAATAAACACAAAATTCAAAGACCACATTCGATGTTACAGGAATGCTACACAAACAACTTCCACAAATATTCTCTACGTACAAAACATCATACTTATCGAAAATATGAATAATCGATAGTCCCAAGTCCCCTGATCAAATTCAACCTGTGGCGCACAAAGCACAAGAACAATTCGGTTCTGATACAATAATCGATACGATCACCATCCCCATGATCACAGGCCATATTCACCAACACCCAGGGAGCACTCCCTCGGCTCACGAGCGCTCTGACTCTCTTCTGCTCTTACACTCTCTATAGATCCCTGGGGAGGCCAATGAGGGCTCCCTCCGTGTTGGTGAATACGGCCTCAGCTGATCGAACGACCGTAAACTAATCAATAATCGACAGGTTATCGATTGAATCCTACCTGGGGAACAGCTACTCCATGTGTTGAGGTGGATGAGGATGCTTCCCCAGCTGGGGATGGGGGGTCGGCCATCGATCTTTGGGAAGTCGACGCCCGCGTGCGCGTGACCTAAAAAGAAAACTACTTTATTCTAATTTCCTATTCACACATAAAATAGATCAAACACCAGCCAAGCACTTTTATCACACTGAAATTAGAAATGGCTCCAACGCTTCAAGTTCATAAATTTGGGTCTAAAAACATGTTTTGTACACTTCACGGTTCCAAGTTCCACTAGTGGGAGTTTCAAACGCTATCATAAACAAATCCCTCATTTCGTACAATGAATATATTTTTGTAATAAAATCAATAAAAAATTAGAAAGCAAAACTATAGATACTTGTTAAACGGCCGGAAAATAAGTAGATCCTTAAAAATAAAAATAGTACCTTGCGTGTCTTCGGCACTTTATTCTCGCTTCGCTCGTTACGTTCGCTGCCACAGTGTCGAAAAATCTTCTAATCAAGAAGATTCGTCGTCCGTATGGCAGAAAACTACGAACAACGAACGAACAACGTCTTCTTACACGCGAAAACTGAAATATTGATTTTGTTTGTTAATAATATCGTTGACTGCCTTTACGTACGGCAAACTTTAGAACACGTGCATATTTACATATGTTCAATAAACGATCAATAATCGATTACGGTGAAGCTAGTACACAATACGAAAAGTAGTCAAAAATGAGAAATCAAAGAGACTGACGATAAAATGCAATTATTTAAAAAGGACAGTATGATATCAAAAGGGAAATTACGAATTACAATCGTAGTGACAAAAACTGCCAGACAGCCAAGAGGAAATAAACAAGGCGCAAACAATTAGGTAATTACTAACTGCCCTAAACGAACTAACATACCTACAGCTCAAAACTGCCCAGGTCCCGATTAGATCACCCCAAATCCTATTAGAACCTTCTTGAGAAGTATGAAAGGCTGCAGGTCTAGGGCGATCAAGCCTGGCCTGCGATCTCAGTATATGGGTAAGGGGGGCGAACCAGGAAAGGAGGACGTCGTGCCCGGTGGTTCCCCGTCGACCTTCCCTACCTATACACTCTCTCCTCGTCTCGCCTCTCAGATGGATCAATCGGAGCCCCGGAGCATCGATCCGCGCACGCAACGCGACTAGAAGAAGTCGCGCACGGGAGTCACGCCCACCCGCGGCACCCGCAATACGGTGGGGAGAGGGACGGGAATAGAGAGCACCCGGGGAGGGCGAATGACCGGAGGGATGGTCGTGTCTGGTCACCTATTGAGGGGAGACAGACAGACTCCCACGGGCACCCACCCATCGGGAACTAATGATACAAACACCACCACGGCTAGGCACAACACCGAGATGACTCCAAGGGCAACCAAGGCGAGCCGACAAGTGACTCGCCACGAAGAGAACCGCCACGTGGGGCGGGATGTACATACAAAGTATGTCACTCACGAAGAAGAATCCGAGCAACCACATTATACAAACTAATTATTCATTCAAGTTCCCTATTCCGGGAAATCGACCAAAAAAATCAGGACAGCCAGGGTAGATAACGATAATTATTCATTCAAATTCCCTGTTCTGCCTGTTCACCAATATGTGTTATAAGGTCCGAAGAATTACAATTTACAAACATAAATATATGTGCGGATTTCTCACGAACAGTAATGTGGTAGGCGTAGAGAGCTATTTCAAAATGTAAGTTTCGTTTCGTAAAGCGTAGAGTACACAACCACACAATACAAGGCTGAAGCACCGGCACGAATCATGAATACAAAACGTCTACAGTCCGGGCCCAGGCCTACAATGACATCAAGCTAAAAGGCAACTTACATCTGACGAAATAGGTCAAGGTCGTCCAAAAAGCTGGGCTGCAGACCAGCAGGCTAGCACGCATAGAAGACAAGAAGCTGATGAGAACGGAGGAGCTCCGGGCTCCGGCCCATAAGAACGGTTTCAAACTTCCTAAACCCAACAACGGACTTTACAATAACCACTTACGATACATGACAGAAACTTCACCATCCCTTCTAACCTATGTGCACCACGAGAAAAGCAAAACCCCATAAGTTAGGCAAAAGTTGGTCCCACCACGAATTCACAACGAAAGGGTCCCAGCAAAAATCCAATGCTCCTACTTCCTACCGACCGTGGATGTTGAATATACATCAAGCTGAAGAACTACACTCTTCTTTCGAAGACTGATCAAGCTCAAAGTACAAATGCAGCCTGCGCTCCCAAAGGGGATCGAATACAGTACTCAATCATGATCATCATCATGAAAAGCGTCATCATAAACTGCCAATCGCCAAATAATCCCCTCTCCCGTAGGCATCTCGTAAACCTTTCCGATCCAACAGTTTCTTCAGCCCTTCAGCGTTAGCCAGTGGACAATTCAGTTTTTAACATCACACTCTTGTCATGTCCGATATGTCCGAGATTGAGATATCAGTCCTCTCTGATCATTGATTACAATTACCTCTTAAGCATGTAAAGCAAGACAGAAAACGAATAATAATAATAACAGAAACGCTAATTGGAACTGGAAGAAACTTAGAAAGACGTTGATGGAATGGATCAGGTCTTTGATCCGAAAGACGTAATAAACTGGCGAACACGCATGCGACTAATCAGCTAAACTGAGAAGGGCATCGATGGATTTCAGATTTATTAAAACAATCAACTAACTAAAAACATGAACTTTTTGAGCTCCGCGACCCTACAAAATGACTTCTTGAAACAAAAAGATGCGGTCGAAATGTCAAAAAATCATCAAAAGCCAAAGATAAGGCATATCAACTGGTGATATGCACAAAATGCACCAAACTCAACTATCAGTCGATTTTGCCCTCGTGCTACTAGACTCGACGTAAAAGCATAGACTACGACGTTGAGGCGTAAAGTACTGAATCTATAAGACTATAAGACATTCGAGAAATGGATCAAGCGGGATTTTCGAGGCCGATCTCTAGCGAGAAAAAGAAATAGAGAGAGAGAAATAGAAATAGAGAGAGAGAGAGAGAGAGAGAGAGAAATAGAGAGAGAGAGAGAGAGAGAGAGAGAGAGAGAGAGAGAGAGAGAGAGAGAGAGAGAGAGAGAGAGAGAGAGAGAGAGAAAGAGAGAGAGAGAGAAAGAGAGAGAGAGAAAGAGAGAAAGAGAGAGAGAGAGAAAAAGAGAGCTCCTATAGCTCGACGATACACATCGATGGTTGGCAGCAGTCGAAAACCACCAGCACGACCACTACGACCGAGCGAGCAACCGGTTTCATCGCGGGCGGGGCACGTTGCAAGCAGTTGCGATAGCCATAGAAACACGTACATAAATCGACCGGGAAACAGCAACCATTCGAAACGTGAATAACAAAGAAATTCACCAAGACTACAATTTCTATTTTTCTAATTACTATCATGCCATAATATTTACGGCGCATGATGCGTGCAAGGTAAAACAACGAACCAGAACTTTACCTAAACTACGAACAACTCTATGTCAATGGCAAACACGATTAACAACGAGACCACAGTAATAATTCCACAATAAGAAACATTAAAAATCAAGTATTCAACATCGGCCCAGCGATTATAATTCAAAAACCACATTGGATTTAAAATTTTCATTAAAACACGGATAATAGCAAACATATAGACGAGAAAATAAAACATACAACTACAACCGAAACGCTAAGCAGTTGTTAGGTGGTTTATCAAGAGACTATCGAACATCTACACCGGTAACACATGAGAGAGAACAGGAAAGTCAACACAGAGAACGTGAATGTTGTTTAAAGGGATAGTACACACTTTCAGCAAGTCCTTTTCAGGATGATTACCCTACGAAACATAACTCACTTAAATAATAATCGACGAAACAATAATACAACATGAAACTAAATGAGTCTCTATACATGAGCAGATATACGCTCGATACGCTAACTAACAAATCACACTATAGTATAGTGACAAAAGACCACAAAAGTCACAAAAAGACCTTTTACCTTTGAATCTAGAAACTGCGTAAAATTACGGTTAAAATGCAAATCAAAGTCTCACAATCAATCAATACGGAAAGTTTTTCGTTAGTAAATGAATATCGATGATAAACAAAGAATTCGGGAATATTGCTAGGTACGGATGCACAAAGCGAAATACCGGCCGGTTCTGGAAACTCATCGCAGTCAACTGAATTCTTACTTATGGGACTTATGCTAATTTGCTCGAATTTGGCTCGATTTTTTATTCTAAATTATGTTCATTTGCATATGCTGTATAAGATTGCTGATGTACTCGATGCGTTTCAAAAACCGGCCGGTATTTCGCTTTAATAACCACCGACATCAACAGTTCCGATACTTATACTTGCAAAAACTACAAAACAAAAGAGAAAAGAAACCTTGCATTTTCAGGGATACACAACACTGTAGAACTACTTCAGTCTTCAGTCACTTCCGTGTAGATTTACTTAGTAAACAAGAGACATAATTTCAGGAAAATAAAAAATAACTCATGCCACATAATGGTAGGTGTTGGAATCGCTGGTGTCTCTGTTCATATAGTCCCTTTCAATAAGTGAGGCGATCCGTTTCTTCAAATCGGCCGCTTTTACCGGGAATCTGGAAAAAGCAAATGATCAATTGTTAAAGCGAAATAGCGGCCGCTTTTTGAAACGCATCGAGTACACCAACATTCTTATGCGTCATATGCAAATGAGCATAGTTTAGCACAAAAAATAGACCCCACTTTAGACCCCACTTCACATAAATACATAAGAATGCATTGTCCACGATGTGTTTCAATAACCGGCCGGCCTTTCGCTTTAAACAATGACTGAATATTTCCCCAGCCGGTGGATAGAAATCAGGAAAGTTTGAATAAAAAGTTTATTTCTACAGACTATCACTATCGCTTATTACGCTAACGCCTACGTGTAAAACAACACTGCTTCAGTGCTTCATAAAAACAACAGTGTTTCAACATATTGTCATATCACAGACGAACACTAGGACTAGACTG
This sequence comes from Pelodera strongyloides, assembly GCA_036852015.1. Taxonomy (NCBI): domain Eukaryota; kingdom Metazoa; phylum Nematoda; class Chromadorea; order Rhabditida; family Rhabditidae; genus Pelodera; species Pelodera strongyloides. The sequence goes on from JAANDG010000205.1 coordinate 86,370, forward strand.
AATAAGCATTTTCGTTAACACTATGCATAAAAATACCGTAGTTACAGTTTCACTGAACCAAAACCAACCTCAACTGATGGAACAGTTCTTGAATAAGATTCTGGTGTGTTAACGTCTTTCGGGTCTTCATAATTCGCACGACTGCCGCATCGATTTGATATAAACGATCCTGTGAAACTTCCTCCTCCGTTTGCTGTTTCTCTTTTTCCTAAACAAAAATAAAACATAAATAAGAATCAAAACGAGTTAAGGGCGCCACGTCGCTATTCACAATAAAAAACTTGAAAAAACTGTCGACAGTATTCTATGTTGTAGTGCATCTGCATCGTCTTAGAAACCCTATTGAAGGTGTACATTTTGTTCAATCATCCAAATTATGTAACCCCAACTTTTCAACAGATTTTACCAAACCCCCTTAGAGATCGAAACATGTACATCCTAAATATCGTTTCGAACTCAAGGGATGGAAACACATCAATAACAACTAACAATAAAATATTGGAAACTATTTATGCATAAAACTATGCGCAAAAACAGTGGTGAAGGCGCAAAATTACACATTTTCAATATCAAATCCCATACATAACTAAGCATAAATCGGATTTCAAGATAACAAATAAAAATACCGTCTCCTTCATCTGCACTTGACAGATTCGTATTCTGAAGAGTTTTTCGTCAAATTCTTGATTGAACACAAATTTGTCGTCTTTTTCTACTTCGCGTCCTTTTGGCACTTTCAACAGCACCTAAATATCATGAATAAAAAGAAACGAAAAAACGTGAAAACCGAAAAACTACGCACTAGAAACAGCTGCTTGCTGGTAAGGAAACTACAAAAATTGTTGGAATGTGGAGCGCGCGGCTTTTGAAATAAATATCAAAGTCGTCTTAGGTTACTTCTAGATTCTCCATAAAACGGCTAAGGAGAATATAAAATACCCCATATGGTCTTACAGTCAACACTCCACGAAAGGAAAAATAAAACCCACCTTATACTTCGCACATGCCAGTGATTGCAACGTTCGACATAGCTCTTTTTCTTCTGAAAGGAAGGGGATCAAAGTCATTGGGTAGGTAAAAACACTGCCTCAGATTCGGATATTGCTAACATTTTTGAGATTTTGAAGTAGAAACCAAGAAATATATAATATATGCAGCGGAGCCAGAACAATGTAATTGATAATCATAACACCATACAGACAAGGCAAATGTGCCTACACACATAGGAATAAATCTTATTATATAAAGGAGAAGAGTTTACTTTTTTGTTTGAAGCCGCATGTGAACGAAACGAAAATTAGAATATATAAAGGCTGCAAAAGGAGAGCGGAGCCCCGTCTTGCGCAAGCGAAATCTAATCTCATTTCATGATTTTTACAAAAAACGTTGCAAACGTTTCACACAAGTGTGGTCACTGTTCCATGTTCCCGCATTTTAAACTTTAAAAGTCGCCTCAGGCGGCGATAGCAGTCTGGTAATTAATAATACAACCCACCAATTTGCGTTGCTTCCACTATATCATTAAACGTCCACTCGTCGCGTGAATTGAATAGCAAAAGTACTGTGGCTTGGAACAATGAAACCACCAATTCTTTGATCATCTAAAGAAAAACAAAACTTATTGCTTACTATCAAAGTAAAAGATAATAAAGAAAACAAAGAACAGAAACAAACAGTCAACCTTCAACCTCCGCCCTATAATCGAAAAGTGTAAAAAACGTCCGTCAGTCAGTCTGTCTGTCTGTCTGAGGCAAAAACCCTCACTAAATTCTCTTCGATTCCCTCGAAACCCGCATAGGAAATTAGAGCTCAGCGAGACGAGTAAAAGTTACCACTAAGAAAAATTCAAAAGCGACTCCGCCGCGAGATATGAGCGATGAAAGCGAGTTAGAGAACAGCGAAATAGCGCGCGAACTGGCAAGACGAAAACCAATCGGCCAGTATCGATCTGTCAAACTAACCTCAAACTTGGGTAATTAAACCGAAAGGAGTGAGAGAAATGCTTCGCTTATATAAAAAGGAGCGCCGCATACGTCAAGCGGGCACAAAAGGAGTGTTCTCTGATGTGAGCGTTCTCTGATGCATAGAAAAAGTCCAAAATTGAATTTTCACAGCTGCTCCGAAGTCATAAATAAATCGAAGTGCGAAGCTCATCGTAGTGCCAAAGCAATGATGCATCGAATACGCTTCTGCTACAGAATCTATGACGTGAAAAAAGTCGGCGTGCGAAATTCATCGTAGCGCAAAAGCAACTATGCAAATGAATTTCAATGCTGAAGGAAAGCGTATGGAAGAGACAGTTTTTCCAATACGCTTCGACTTCAGAATCCATGACATCAAAAAAAAAGTCGACGTGTAAAATTAATCTTAGTGCCAAAGTAATGATGCAATGCTGATGTCAGATACGCATTTGACTCAGGCCGTTAATAGCCCGTATTCTCGGGTCGACGGGAACGTTCCGTTTGGGAAATCCTTTGTATGCAAATTTCTCGACTATCTAGACTAGCTGGAGGAAAAATTTGCATACGAATGAGCTCCCAAACGGAACGTTCCCTTCGACCCGAGAATACGGGCTAATATCGCCTGTGCTTAATATATGACAACGAAAGAAAGCGGTACAACGGGCGGCGAGCGAGGCGGGCCGTAGGCCCGCCGAGCGAGCTAACGTCTATCGAGGCCCGCGAAGCGGGCCGAGAAATCGAGGGTGCGTAGCGCGCGAAGCGCGCGGAGCACCCGAGCTAGAGCGAGGCGCGCGCAGCGCGCCGAGCTCAAGTCTAACCTTATAATCGCAATTCTACACATACCACTTAATAAATCCTCCAAGCAACCCTCACCTTTGGATTAAACCTCGATCGCAGAATCGCTTGTCCAAGAGAATGTTGCCATTGTAATTTGCGTCCGTTGTGCTTTGAGCCATAAAATTCATGGAACTTTTCCAAACAACCGGATAGCTCGCTGGGGATGACTACCTAAACTCAAAAAATACAAATACAGCATAGAAAATCTTCGCCAATAGCTTGCCTTGGCCATTCACGTTACTAAATTATTGAAATCGCACGTTTCTTTCATAATTCCGCAAAATACAACATAGACATAAGACATAGTGATTGCATAAAAGGGTTGCAGTTCCACAACAAAATATATAAAAAAACTAACCTTGGACGGATCGTATTTCGGCCACATTCCCATTGTAAGAACATTCACTGACAAATCTGGTCTCAATTCCACTTTATGTGAACTGCAGTACTGAAATAAGGTGATGGATTTATTAAGACATAGTTGCTTATCAAACTACATACTACAATAACTGACCTAAACCTAAGTCTAGAGTCTGACGTGCTTCTGAATAATTCTGTATGCCATGTGATACTACTAAGCCACGGGGAAACACAACAATAAATCGAAAGGCCAACCTGTTTGAAGGCAGTGTTTAAACTGTCCGAAACATCCATATCCTTGAACATGCCCTCCAGCTTATGAGTGAAGCCAGGGCCGCACTCTGAAAGTGAAAGGTGGTTAGCAGCAGAAATCAGAATTACCATACCACGAACAAGTAAAGTAAGAAGCGAGAAGGAACTCCATTTTTCCTTGTTTCCACAAAGGGAAAAATCAAACCCAAGTAAAGTCATAGCTATTGAATTGGTATTCACAATTTATATACTAAAGTTTGGTACAAAGCAAAAACACGTAATATACATAATGACGAAAAGTTAAAGGGAATATGTATGCCCTTTTTGAAGTTAAGCTGTATTAATAGAATGTGTGTTCCTCATTAAGGAAACAACAACAAAAATTGTTAAAAGTTTCCCATTTAAAAGAAAATGATTTTCAAAGTTCATCTTTTCCATAGTAAACGCGTTGCTTGACCCCCTGGCTTACACGGCAGTGCTGATGGAGCAAAAAATTTTGCATATGTGTGCATACATCGGCATATAGCATGCAACAGCGACATATTTGCATGCAAATGAGAATATTCGAATTTACATATTCAGTCGCCTACTTAAATTCATGTCTGGTGTGGAAACTCTAGTTTCGCAGTTGTTTTGCTCATTTTGAGTGCCTACATATTCCCTTTAACCCAAAAACAACCCCCGAATCCCGAACAAAGCGAAAGCGCTCATTATTCATTACACTAATTTCTTCGGTTAAGAGGGACATCTCTGTAGCCAAGAAGACAACAACAAACAAACAAACAAACAAACAAACAAACAAACAAAAAGGAGAATAAATAAACGAACCTGCTCTCAATTTGCTGAGCATCGCTTTCTCCGCATCCACACTAGCTGAACGACCCAATAACAAACGTTTTGCCAGATCTTTCTTGTAGAATGCTTCGAATACATCTTTGCCTGAAAGAAAAAAAATTTGCATCCAAATTTTACAAGGGATTGGATACAAGTCAAAGTCATCATCAAATACCACAATTAGCATTGCTAAAGTCGCTTAAACACGTCCTTGCAAGGATGAAAACGTCCTAACTTTTCTTCTTTATTTCTACATCCACAATGAATTTAAGCTGTAATCAGCATAGTAAAATAACAAATTACGCTACACACATGGTCAAAGATACATCATGGATTGTGAACAAAAACAAGACTTGATTATAAGATAAGGCCCCATCAATCGATAAAACCAACCTTGGATAAACCGGAATATCTGTACAGCCTTATCCATAACAGTATCAAGTTCCTCTTCTGAACTTTCCTTATTTCCTGCACGCAAACGACCGTCCATGAATTTGGCTGGAATGGGACCAATTTATTGATTTTTCCAGAAATCGGTCATTTTAATTACTGACTACCTTAAGTAAACGCATAACACTTACTACAGTTGCAATAACTTAGACATAAAGACATTTACAACAACAATATATTATACAAAATAACAACAAAAAAACTCACCGATAAGCTCAGCTGGTCGATTCTGCCGCGTATTAATGAAATAATTGAATGCGTCCTTTGCCGACTGGCCAAACTTTTCGTCTGATGAGAAACTCTTTTCCACGCATCTGAAATACGACAGCAGTTATAGAGTATTTATGTTACACGCTCGCGCGAGCTCACCGCGAAAGTACCATCCAAGCCAAGTTCACTTTTCCATTTTCGTGCAGGTTTTACACCAGGTGTACGCAGAAAACGCTGCAGGTGTATGTAAAATTCCACCATGGAAACAGCGATAACATGGATGAGACTTTGGCATGCAAAAGTGTAACATAAACAAATACTCTATCAAACACGTGATACCTAATTCAGCGCATAAATGCATAAATCGGTGCACAATATCGACCAACCTTCTCCACAATGATTCAGAATTCACGCTAAGTAAGGTAAACACATCACTATATCTATCTATTTACATCCTGACCAAATCAGTAGAAGGATATCCATACACTATTTTGAAACAAAACCTTAATTATCCCAACTCTCAAAGATAAAGAATAAAAAAAAACTTTTCAGAATCGACAACGAACGAATAAAACTTACTCATCAATTTTGTTCTTGAATGACATCAACTCTTTCACTAATGTCGAATCTCTAGCTGGATCGGTGACAATCGTTTTGCCGTGCTTCTGAAAGGCACATTGAATTGAAATTTGAAATTCAAGCCAAAAGGAAACACTGTTATAAATTCCAAAATTAATCTACTCGGGGGATAAATTCTGTGCGTAAGTGGCGGTGGTTGAAGGGGGCGTCTTCAGCTTAGTGATAGGGCGTTTTAATAAAACACCATGTTTCGGTCAGATACATTAACTTCGAATTTCTTCCGGAGGTGGTTCTTGCGTTGCGTGTTTTCACTCGCCAAAATATACCCCTGTGTACCATTCAATAACCGAAAGACAAATAATTGGAGTTTCAGGTAGTTCCTTCAGTTAATTAAGATAAGAGCACTAAGAAAAACAAACCTTAATAAACTCAGAAAACTCAAGACGTAGAATGTTACGCCCGGTTGCCACTTTTCCCACCAAATCATACATAGTCTTCAGCTCGGCCAGTCGATGAGCGCTTAATAAGGGAGCGGTTCCTAAAAAAAAAGCAAAATTGAAAAATGTACAAAAGTACAGCGCTCAAAAAGAAAGAACAACGATCACAGAATCGCATCCTAATTTCAAAATTAAAGCGAAATAGTGGCCGGTTTTTGAAACACATTGTGGACAACTGAATTCTTTTGTATGTATGCAAATTTGCTCGATTTTTTATTCTAATTTATGTTCATCTGCAGAAGCCGCATAAGAATGCTGGTCTACTCGATGTATTTCAAAAACCGGCCGGTATTTCGCTTTAGAAGACAAAGTGGAAATATTCAAGGCGCACTTCTAACCTTTGCTCTACAAGTACAAATCAGCAAATGGAAAGAAAATCATCCAACAAGAACCAACCCTTCGATACAAAGCACTGCATTCGTTCCTCAATCAATTGCGTGTGCAATGTATTCGTCAGTAGTGATTTCGTCGACTGTTGCAGGTAGAAATCGCCTCTACTCTTTTCCTCAGCCAAACGCACACAAACGTGGTTCAAGTAGCTGGCAGTCTGAATTGAATAAAAACAATCACCAAAGGCCATATTCACCACTTCGATTCCCTAGGGAAAATATTCCCTGGGGACAGAAAATAGCATTCTAATGTGAGACACGCAGAGAATAAGACGGGGAATTCGTCGAATATGGCCTCTGGATTTACTCGTGCGGTTGTGCGGTATCGCGGTTTTGAAGTGGACTTACTTATTCCTATAGTATGCTATGCCATAAAACTGAATGGTAAATGACATAATTTGCATATAAGACACGGGATTTCAGCCTTCACGATACAGTTTAAAAGTCATGAAATTGATAAGTTCACATAAAAACTCACATCCAATTCCGTGATTAGCGTTTCACTCTCTTTCTTATAGTATTGCGCGGTTGTGGCAATGAACTCGGTCTCAAAGTACTGTACATAGACGTTGAGCGAGTGTAACATCCAAAGTACACAGCTCAGCACGCTTAGTTCGACCTAAAAAGGGGACCAGTCAAATATAAATTTGACGATATCCATGATAAATCTTGACGACGATTCGAAATTGAATTCCTGTTTTGTATATGGGAACATTATTTTATTGCTTCTCTTCTCTTTGATATTCTCTATCGTATTATTTAAAAAAAAGTACATCATAACATCATGCCGGTCACTTTTACAAGAATCCGCAAAACAAACTAACAAACCTTGTTGCCATTTCGTTCAGCCGTGATTTGATCAATCACACACAGTCCAATCTTCTTCCCAAGTGAAAACTCATCGAGAACCTAAAGAAACAGAAAGTTTGTAGTTTGTACGGGCTTACAATCTTAAAAATTGGGTAACACACGTTAATACCGAATTTTTACGATGACTTAAAACATTGTGCACCATACAAATATCCGATCAATGATTAACGAATCGATGAAGGGGCCAAGTGCATAATGATTCAATCACGATACAAGAAAAATAACAACTATGGGCCCCACCCGCACAATATTGTTACTCAAACAAATGCATATTGTGATGTGAAGCACTGTCAACGCACATAACATAATAGGACTGTTTCACCTATAGGAATAACGATAAGACAACCCCTAAAAACTCTAACTCTAGAGAAATCTGAATAACGGGACCACAATATAGACTTACCACTTGATGAAAGATAGAAAGACCCATGTCCCATATGGGTAACAGAGATCGGTCGTGAAGAACGTACATCCTGTCAAGCACGAGGAATATCGATTGAATGGCGCGCTGAAAAATTGTCAAATGACGATTGTTTGTCAAGATTGTCAGACGGACATATCAAGATACGAAGTTGAATGAAAAATTGCATGGGAAAGCTGCAAATTCATAATGTATTGCGGGCTTTCTCTGAGAATTAGGACATTTCGGAAATATCCATCCCGAACGCGCTAAACTACGATGGAAACCCATAATTGTACGCAACTCTTCTAATGATTACAATGATTGTCAACGATATGCAGTCAAATTATAAAAAAAATTGGCCCACCGAATATGAATGCCACTGCCACACATGGGAAAGAGCGGAGAACCTTTTTAAAGAACTGCTTATGTATTCGGTTGAGAATCAAACGCAACAGAAAGGCCCACCAATTGAGTACAAAAATCCTCCCATAGATTTTTGATTGTGACCAAAAGATTGACGTTATTCACATCCTCACTTTGTACAATCTTACGGCACTCTTCGTGGAGGTAGGCTCGAATCTAAAGAGAAAGGTACTGTGAATGCATGGCATAAACTCGTTGACGCTCTGACCGACCAAACCACCATCCGAATTAGCATATTGCATAAATTTAGACGGTGGTCTTGAGCTCGTAGCCATACCGCCGTCGGCATTAGAATATTACGTATGGTGAAAATCAGAAACGTATCATAAAGAGCTACAAGTTTCAGAAACACTACACATATTTGGATGGTGGTTTTCAGCTTTTCCCGACGAGTTTTATGCCCTGTGTGAATGATAGTTAAATAAACGGTGGCTTTCTTCTACAGTACAATCGTACGTAATTTGCTTATGCATTCTGCGTTAGGTATTATACCTAACTTGTGTCTTCCGGCTCTTCTAAGCACTTTCTTTTGCATTTTTTTTAAATAAAGTACTATATTGGTTTAAGTTTAATGATTGGATAGAGGTTTAGAAACTAAACCAGGCTCACCTGTTCAAACAGGCTTTTGTACGTGTCCGATGCCTTTTTCTCCAAGCACAAGTTCTCAACCATCTGGAAATACAAAGTTTACATAGATATCCATCAAAGAAACAAATACATAAAAGAACCAAAAAGGGCTAGGCTGCGCCTAGCCCCAAATAATAATAATAATAATAATTTATTAACACATTATATAAAATTTATAAGTGTGCATCATATAAAATGATGATGAGAAGGTTGGCAAATTAAGCCAAGAGGTTTAGCTTGAGGTTACGTTTATACATATTAATATTTCCAAACTCGAGCATCCGGACATAACATCACACTTTTCGGGGTTCATAAAAGGATCATAATAATAAAGACCTGATATAGTGACTCCATGGTATGTTCCGTCTTCTTCATACTTTGAATTGCCTCGATATTTAGCTGGAGAACGTGCCAATTCTTTATAAACGGATCCTCTGCCGGCGTTGATGTTTTATCTAAAAATTAAAAATTTCATTTACAATATGGCCAATTGCACTCCGTTGGCTCACCAGTAGGAAAGCAAAGTTCAAGTATATTAAGCACAAGTTCGCGTTCGGGATTGATTTTCAGAAAGGAAACCATGCAAATTCATCGTTCTTCGGGATGGACATTTTGAAACGCTCTAATGCTTGGAGAAAAAAAAATACAGTATGAATCAGCACGGAAAAGTACAAATTAGAATGGTTTGCATGCTAATTCATACTGAATTTTTTGCTTTCTCCAAGCATTAGAACGTTTCCAAAATGTCCATCCCGATCCCGATCCCGAACGATGAATTAGCATGGTTTCCTTTCGGAAAATCAATCCCGAACGAGCCCTCAACTTGTGTAGAATTAAAATCTTACTCGAGCCCGAAAATAGCTTTAGTGTCAATTTTCGTGGAGGTGGCTTCTTTGGAGCAAAGTGGAATGCAGCCTGAAATTGAAATCTTATTAAATAAAGGAGACAAGACCTTATCATATAAAGTAGAAAACTGATATACCACATGGCAAATGACCTATGTTTGAGGATTCGACAGTCTTCAGGGACGGGGAAAAACAAAATAAATTCTGAATACTGGGATACACTCACAAATTCTGGATCGACGATCAGTGGTCTTCGTTTAGTCTTGCGCTTTCGTTCTTCGTCCTCAACGGTTCCATCTTGCTAAACGACACGCTGTTTTAGAAGGGATGAATTTGGCCAATGATAAGTTGAATGTCCCGAACAAGCGACGAAAATGGCGAAAACAACACATATTTCAGCTAAAAATCAGCTAATGTTCTCGGCACTCAGCAATGGGATTTGAAAGGGGGACCCACCTCTTGAACAAGTAGGCGTGAATTCCGTGAATACTAAACAATCGCTCCAAGAAATAGTTTGTGTAAATGAAAACGATAGTGATTGGTGATACTTGCCTGTTCAACTTCGTCGTCTTCTTCTTCGAAATCATCGTCCTCCATTGTGGAATCCAGCTTGGCAACTTTTAGGGGGCGAGCCAGGATGACTGTAAATATAAGATACTGCAGGGAGTGAAAGTAAAAAAGGAAAACAAAAATGACTCCCTATATAACGCGAACAAAGATGTTCAACACGGGCGACCTTGACAAGAAAGAGGTCGGCGGTCCATATCCAGAAAGAAAGAACATAACAATGCAAAGTTAAAAGAAATAAAGTATAAAAACAAAATAAAAAAAACAAGATTAAGAATTTTTGAAAAAGTAGGGGGCGGGGCATCATTTTTAGCGTGTTACTTTTACGCACGCCTCTGCAGCGTCATTTGTACACTTACGGAAAATGACGAGAATTTAGTCCAAACGATCAGTAACTTATTACTTACGATTAGATCTTTAGTTTTCCTGATTTTCTAGCCGCGTAAGGAGTAGAGGTGAACTTCAGAAACATCAGTTGAAAACAACATTCAAAAAACACACAAAACACGATGAGTTATCCTCGATGAGGCGAGCCACCATAGGTTTCAGAGAAAGCTTGCTCGTGCACATGCATTCGTTGGAACATTACTATTATAAAGTTGGGAACTTTGTTTTGTAAGTTCGTATGATGTACGTTACGCCCTTGGTTCCACGAACACACTCATACAATGAGCACAGTGGATCCGAAACTGCTGTGGGCCGTTTTGCTCCACTGATACATAAGATACATTTGTAATGTTGTTCCAATGTATGCCGATCACACAGGGTTCTTTCTGCTTCTTTCAACCGAGGCTGTAGGAATTTTTGTGGATCTGTCGCCAAACCTCACAAATCGGATGAATATCGATTTCAAATTGTTTCTTTAACTTTTCAAATAAAAATTTCAACATTTCTTTAAAGCGAAATGCTAGCCCCTTTGGAAAATTTGCATATGATAAGCAAATCCTATGTATCCTATGCTAATTTTGTACGATTGCCGTGGACGATCGTACAAAATTAGCATAGGATACATAGGATTTGCTTATCATATGCAAATTTTCCAAAGGGGCTAGCATATCGCTTTAACTTCAAGATTTCAGGCTCATGTCACGAGTAAGCTTCCCAAGGCAGCTGGGCGGTTTCTGGATTCTTCGCGCCACAGTAATCTGTTCCTACTTATCCCCATAATCTCTCCGTACAGACCGGTCTATTCTATCCTGCACTCCCTTTAATCGAGCACACTATGGCTTAGCGATTGAGTACTATAGGTAACTTACCGTGGATATTTCCAATTCTAGGTTTGAACCTGTTTTTAATTTTTTTTTTGGTGAATAGACACTTACATTGACCCAATGTCTCTCTATCGCAATAGTCATGCAACTGTTTGTTACCGTTCATTGAACCAGTGAACGTTTAGTAGAATAAATTAAGTATTTTGAAGTTCTGTTATTTAAAAAATATGATAATTAACAAGTAAAGTGATGTCCGAGCCAGATTCACGTAATATTATTATTTCTCAAAATCTTCATATTCTTTCAAAAGTTAAGATATATAGTATAAGGAACTTTTTGGCAGCCCTAAGCCGGATTTCGTAACTTTTTAATATGATCGAAAAATTTATGAAAAGTTAAAATGTACACGGTTCCCACCGAGTTAATCCCAGGATGTTTTTACCTTTACCCATGCGCATTCTATCCCTGGTTATCTGTTCATGACGGGATTAAATCTTTTGTTAGAATTCCAACAAGCGGTAATACCCTAAAACGCTTCGTACCGTTGACTAGATTCCAAGATTTAGCCGACCATCTGGTCTAGTAACATGGATAACTGGGTTAAAACGCGAGTATTTTGTAGTGGATACTCACTCAGTCTACTCCAGTGACTGCGGCACCATGACTTATCCCTTCGCTCGTAGTTAGACGACTATTTTTTTTATCCACGATAATACAGCATGGATCGATTATTATTTTGGCAAATATTGCTTTCATTAGTTACCTCTAGGAATAGCTTTTGATGAGGATAACTTTCAATTTCTCCAATAGCTCGACTTTTCCACTGGGTGTCAGTCTGTCCTTGTCATTATCACCTCCTACACTTACAGTGTTCAACTAGCGCTTTCAACATAATACAAATTATTTTCAGTAATATTTCTGCATTCAAGTTTATGATGTTCCGCTTCACGCTACTTTTGACATTACTTCTCTGCACACAAACGAGCGCATTCTTCTTTGGGAGTGAGTTTCCAGTTTTTTTACTTTCAGAGCAGTATATAGTCTTATTACCATATAAAGAACATCATAACTAGTATTAAAAGACACCTCAACCCCATATTACAAGAAGAACAACAACTAGAAACTATCTGGGTATTTTTCCATAAAATACATAATAGTGTACCAGACGGCTGTCGTCGCCTGAGGCAACTATACTTATTAGGCGATCCTACAAAAATGGTTATACTGAATACTTTTGTGAAACGTTAGAAACGTGTCTGCCCAGTCTATGTAACATAATCGACTGCTCTTATTTTCAAGAGTGGCGAAAAGGGACTACTTATACATGAAACGTAAAATTCCGTTTCGTTCACACAAACAAAAAAGTAAACTCTTCTCATTTATATAATAAGATGACAAGTTTTTTTGGAATTTATTTTAGGTATTTTTTCGATGACAATTGTAATTTTTCCTACTTGCTCAATTCAGACTCAGGTTGTGGTGGTCAGTGTGGAACATGCCCTAAGTACGAGTGCCCTACCGTACCAACTACGGTAGCATGCCCAACGGTACCCGACGTACCAGTCTGCCAAACATCCGCCCCACTGGCATACCCAACACAAACCTCCTATGGTGGAGGGTATGCATACCCAGGGGTTCCGGCATACCCAGCCCCATCTGCCTACCCTTCTCAAGCTTACTCTGTAGATTATGCACCACAGCCACCACAGCCGGGAATTTTCTTGCAACCGGTGAGTTGGTAGGAACAGTCCTTTGTGGCAGTGCTAGTGGTAGTGGTAATAATGAAATTATGGTTGAAAACGATTATATTCAATACCGTATCGATATTTCAATGAACACAGGAAAGTGGAAACTCCGATATGGCCCCGAAAAGTCGGATTTTTTGAGGGACTTGATTGGGGCCATATCCAGGGGTTTGGTTTCCCATGGTGCTGCAAACGAGAATAAATAGCACTTAGTGACGACTCACTGATACAGTTATTAGGTCAAAGTATCCTTTTGTAGGTCCCGGAGGCCCAATAAAATGGTCGAACCAGAATATTTATGCAAATCATTTAGAATCCGCCTACTTATTCAAATGTGGTCGTTGGCTCTGAACCAGTGGGACCGCCAATTGGACCACCGTTACCACCACTTACTGGTAACTACTTATTGTTACCTGTCACAGAAACTCAACTGGAACCTCTGCATGCACAATCAAATATTTATACAGTAGCCTACTCACTGATCCACGAAAGTTACCGAATTTTTTGTTGGTTTATTTCCACGTTGCGGAGAAAGTTGGGGTGTCGGCGGTTGTAAGGCTAGTGTGCGAGGTTTTTGCCGCGCACATAGTTGTGCGCCAAGATGTCGCGAACATTATGTATCGTCTCATTTTTGACGCTAACGATTTTGCAGGTCATGCGCCGGAAATTCCAAAGAGCTCGTATCAAGAGAGACTAGAGAGACCCACACTTGTACCGACACCTAACTTTGTAAGTGTTCATGTATGCATAGCCAATGTTTATGCTTTCCCTTCCATTTATGGGTTAAAGCGAAATACCGGCCGGTTTTTGAAACGCATCGTGGAGAACTGACTTATGCATTTATGCTAATTTGCTCGAATTTAGCTCGATTTTTTATTCTAATTTGTGTTCATTTGCATAAGGTGCATACGAATGCTAGTGTACTCGATGTGTTTCAAAAACCGGCCAGTATTTCGCTTTAAAAAATAAAAAAAACTAAGTTTTATTCAAATCTCGCTGATTTTCAGGCGACGGAAGCGAGTGGGTATTTCGAAGGAAACTCAGTTGCCGTACGTTTAGTTTGACGTTTTTTGGTCCGTTCCTGAGTTGTGTGCATTTGACCAAAATAACAGCCGTGAAAATTCTCAAGGAGTTTGTAGGTTTATTGGACGACCTCGAAGTGTAACTACCTCAAGCAACATTTTGAATATCAGATATTAGTAACCGATTATCTTGTTGTTAGCAAGATCTATATCATACAAGTTTCTCAATCCTTGGACGGGAAGAGAACTATAACCGACACTTATTGTTAGCGCTGGCAGCATCGTGTATTTCAGGCACGGGACCTAGTTCACTGCTCTAATCGTTTTTCTTTTTGAGATGAGACACTGCCTTTTCATTTACGCTAACTTGTTTGTTTTCGTATCATCAATATACTATTATTACAATCTTATTTCCTTTTCTAGCCCACCTTATCTGCTGGTTCTGACTATGAAGAAGCCGCTCCTCCTACACCAATTCCCTACAATCTACCTGGATATGTGCCAGCGACACCTACAATATTGGGTAGAATATGGACTTATATATTTCTAACTATCCATAGTTTACTGATTACATATACCGCGATTCGTCGCCAGACATTAGCAGAGGCCGTATTCACCAACACGCAGGGAGCCCTTTCTGGCCTCCCCAGGGAGCTAGAGAGTGCGTAGAGAGTGCGAGAGCAGAAGAGATTCAGAGCGCTCGTGAACCAAGGCTCCCTGCGTGTTGGTGAATACGGCCTCAGAACTGTTGTTTCAAACTGTATACCTTCAAAATACCCTTATTTAGTCCCTGCGTCCAATTACATCAGTGATTCTTCCATTGTTGGTATGCAAGACGGAGAAACGCACAGGTAAATCACATACACATGCCTACCGACAAAGCGAAACTCCGGCCGGTGCGCGGCTTACAAAAAACGGGTGCGTGGTGGCCTACATTTTCTGCGTCTCCCGAGCCACTTTCTCATTAATGGGCGAGGTGTAGGCGGCCCACCTTTTTCGGGACCAGTGTAGGCCGCGCACCGACCAAGTTTCCTTAGTGCTTCCATAAAGATAAAGATAACGACTTCAACGGAGGCGTCGTAGATGGTGCACAGTGGGTCTTGTAGAACAGAGGCCATATTCACCATTCAATTCCCCGTCTTTTTCTCTGCGTGTCTCTTATTAGAATACTATTTTCTGTCCCCAGGGAACATTTCCCCGAGGGAATCGGAGTGGTGAATATGGCCTCAGGACAACAGCTTTGTGTCTCGGTTGTCAATCCTTAGAAGTTGCCGTCCTTATAATTGTAGTAATTATTATTAATAAATTGATAATTACTCTCCGCATTTTCATATATTCCCTTGACGAAGACGACCGTATTATGGCTGCCAATACTGATGCGGGAAAGTATAATTCGGAGGAACAAGGGCCTTATGCAAGACGTCATTTACTACTCAAAAGAATGAAAGTAAGGAATAAAAATCTAGTGCATCAAGAGTTACAGTAGGTTTGTGTCTCCAACAACCTTCAGAGCAAATGCAATTGAAGCAAGCATACATGGGAAACCAAAAACCCCGATTTCGAAGTTTTTTGGAAAAAAAACCGGGCGAAATCGGGGGTTTGGGAAATAATCGGGGCCATATCGGACCTTGTTCCCAACTCGGGACGTGATCGGGCTTTTTTTTTTTGAAGAATCGGGGCGACATCGGGGTTTTGACTATAAACGTATAAACTATTATATTACTATGCCTATCATGTGAGAGTCAAAAGAATAAATCACAATCAAATGACAAGTCACGTGATCTTCTATGTGTTTGTTAATAAAGTAATGTGAGATCATACGTATATGTTGCTTAATTGGTTTGGGTACATGATCACAAGAACTGACTGGATTTACTACTACTAACCCAGCCGTGAAAAAGTGGATGAACCACTGAAGCACTATAAAAGTGGTTTACTCCAAACTTTTAAAAGGTCTTGCAATTTTGTCAAAATTCTTAAAATTCTCAAAATTATCAGTCAGCAGAATTTTGTGATTTGTAGAGTGCCAAGCAATTTTGCAAGACCTTTGTAGAGTGCCAAGCAATCAGTCAGCAGAAATTTGTGATTTGTAGAGTGCCAAGCAATTGTCATCCCATACCACTGTGCCACGCACCAATTCCACGTGTAACTCGAGCAAGTTGGCCAAAGTTATGGTTCGGGTACGGTACACATTTATGATTTTTTTTGATAATCTATCCTTACTTCCACTGTTCAATGTACAACATTTTGTATGGACGTTCACGTTAGTAAATGTTCTTCTAGTCGACTTCGGCTAGCCAAGTATAGACTGTATAGGAAAATAATTTGACGAACTTACAGAAAATATCTAATGTGAATCTGGTTTTATAACCTTGTTCAGATTTTAAGATACCAAATAAAAAACAATTGAAATGTTCACAAGTCCCCAAGAAACCTGTGAAAACATTTAGGCCATGGTGGGCGACGTAGCAATAGCAAAGAAAATGGTGCAACGGGCAACAGAAGTCGCCTTTGATGGTACAAAATACGATGTGTTCTGTGCAAATGACGAATTCAGTTACAGTATACATTCGAGGTGAGATTTCTTTAAAAGTAATAATTAAAGTGCAGAACTACACGCCATTCAATCTTTAGAACTGATTCTGATTTTGATTTGGAAGTGCAAAATGCTGATACATTTCACAAACACACAGCTAACAGCAAACTAACATCAACCGCCAGAAATCAGTTTTTTTTTTCAGAAAATACTGCGAAGTTACTAAAGAGGACGTGACGTGCTTCGCTTTCCGTTGAAAATAATAAAACAATGAATATTTCATTTATATTCAATGTCTTTCATGCTTACAAATGCAAGTCAGCTCCGTTTTTTACATATTGTTAATAATGCGTGATAAGCAATAATTGTACATAAAAATGGCACTATTGTAGTTCAATGCTTTGTAGTACAGGATTGCTTTCTATGAATGTTGAAGTTTAAACTTTGCAATTTTATCAGTAATTACCATGATCAAAAACACTTATTTATGATTTGATATAGCGGGCCAACTTGCAATTTGTATTTGATGCACTACGAATGTTTTCACAATAAACAGTCTTCGAGTTATATCGTTATCTATTCGTCTATTCAATCAAGTCAGCATTACATTCATCAAAATTCGTTATTAATAAAGAAAAGACATAGTCAAAGACAGTCAATACCGGAGATCCAGCAAAAATATCCGTCAAAACCCAAACATATCGCTTATGTAAACTAGAAGGTTCACATGTTCACATTGCCACTAATAAGTTACTTGTAAATTAATTATGATGTAAATTACTAATAACGACCTCATAAGCAAAGAAGAGAATGCTGAAAGATTTCAATCTACCGTAGTTTCACGCTTGATGTCCCACAACATTTCTGCTTGGAACGGGTTGCTTGGTTAATTTACTAACATGTTTCCTATCAGGTGAGACAGAAGGTTTTCTCTGTGTATTTTGCAATTGCATCCATCGGCGACTGAGCCACGTATCAGGCAGTTTATTTTGTTGACACTGTGCCAGATTCTGATCATCTCCTGTTGAACCTGACTTCCGTGCAGAACTGACACTTGGCTCGTGAAGTCTGAAAAAAAGCTTTCAAAAACAAAGTGTGGGAAAAAGCGCAAATGAACCGTCCTGCATCGAATACTGCTCCAACGTCGCTGGAGCAAGTCACAAACATTACTTGGGTTGGGTTTTTTTCAGTCTGTGGGTTTTCCACATCGAATTTTGAGTCAATTGTCAGAATCCAGAAGTGTTCGACCTCAATCGGCGCACGTGTGGCCATTTTTTGGTGCGCCGCATGTGCGCCATTGGTCCGCCGACCAGCTGTGCTGGACCCTCTTTTCGCAATTGCGCAAAGTTTCCACTCTAGATAGATATTGAACATACACTAACCTGCCAGCCGCTTCAATTCTCTTCCTTTTCTCAATGGCTTCCTTTGTGAGCTCTTCCTGTAACGCATTCTTTGAGCGCTTTCAAAAACGTTGCCGAAAAGGTGCGGCAGTGGTGCGCGGCGCAACTAGCGTCGAACCACGCAAGTATTTACCGTACCGTTTCGGCGCGCATTTTGTGTCCCAAAGTGGTGCGGCGCGCAAGTCACCGGTACTCAGTTATAGGGGAAAGTAATAGTCTTTACTCTTATAACTTTGCTGCACAGCTAGACCTGCTAGAGACTTTGGAAACCAGGTGGTGCGCCGCGAGAATCTGGCTGAGCTGCTTTTGCCGCGCAGTATCAAATCCGTCGCCGTAAATTTAACCATATATAAGACAGAAACCGAAAACCGATTTACCCTGTTTTTATAGTTCATCTGTTCGAACACGCGTTCCAGTACGACTTTTGCTTACTCTTTTTCTATATCAGCGGTCGGGATCTGTGCCCCGGGGCATTAGTCAGAGTTGGGACCACTTTTTGGGGCATCTTCAATCTGTTGGAGAGGAAAAGGGGGAAGAAGCACCCATAACTTTATTCGGGTCAGGGGGTCCTCCCGAAAAAATCTCTGACAATAAACAACAATTGATGAATGCAGGAAGAGAGAGAGAGAGAGATGGAGATAAAGAGAGAGATAAAGAGAGAGAGAGAGAGAGAGCGGTAGAGAGGGAGAGAGGGAGATGAAGAGAGATAAAGAGAGAACAAGAAAGATACACCTCGTTAGTGAGATACAAGTTAGGGAGAGCATTTAATTTGAACTCTTATCTGAATAACGGTTATCTACACGATCTCGTTTTTCACGTTGTTTGATTATTCATTCTCCGTGGAGGGTAATCATAATTCAGAGGCCGTATTCACCAACGCACAGGGTACCCTCCCTAGGCTCACGAGCGACCTGAATCTCGTCTGCTCTCGCACTCTCTACGCACTCTTTAGCTCCCTGGGGAGGGCAGGGAGGGTCACTGCGTGTTACTGAATACTGCCTCGGGGAAATTACATTCCTGCCGCCCAATACCTATATGAATATGAGTGAGCAGTTGACAAGCAAACGCATGCTCACCATTTTCTGTCTGATCAACTCCATCTTGCCCGGCTCGTCTTCCGGGCTACACGGATCATCATGAGGTCGTATGGTATTCAATTGGGGAATGCGGTACCTTCGCAGATACGGCGAAGGGGCGTGGCCTGAAATAGATAGTATAATATGGTTATATAAAAATATTATTTATCGGTCATGATGAAAAACACTAGTCTAATAAGAATAAGTAGGGCGTAACATAATGGAATGTAACTAGTTACGCTGCGGTGTCGTGCTACCGTAGGATGTTTAACCATGCGCTTAGGGTTTGTAGTTTGTATCAGATACCACAGCAAGCACACGATAAAGTTCATTTCAGTTTCAACTGACAAATTGATTGATATAAGCAAAGACTTTCGCTATTAGAACACGTGCTTGCTTCCTTCGTACGTATTGTACTGGATATCCAAGCCTAAGCCTAAGCCTAAGCCTAAGCTGCATACATATGCATTCTTGTGTTTGTTGTTATTAGTAAATGCAGTGACCCATTCATGAGCTACTCTGACTGAGCAATATATTTGTATATGTTCGTTGTTCTAACGGCAGTGTAATAATGACTCTCCAAGTCATTTCGAATCATAATCGAAAAGGAAATTACTGCGCAAAAAAACACATCTCACGTGCCGTTTTATGGGTAATTTGGGCTCGTTAATGATCTGAATTATGGCTTTGCGCAGTAGTTACATACATTAGGAATATATAATGTTTAATGAAACCTAAAAATGCAATAAGAAGTTTTTAGTTTTATAAATTCTATCTTTAGTTTGAAGACGTTGGGCAATTTGTCGTCTGGAACTAGATCTAGGTAGCCTACCTACCTACTATGACTATACCGAAGACCTCTGCGTTCACTTCATAAATACAGTGCATTGAACCACCCTAACGGAGCAGGCTCCTGAAGCATAAAGATGTATTTTGTTTATTCATACATCTGGGATATTAGTTCATTAGTTATTGCATAAGTTAAGAATTCTGGAATTCCTTGTGCCCTTTTGTTCTTAATTAATGACACTTGAAGGAAGGACAATTGCCGGGACATTGTGGGGCATTTTATGTCCCAAACTTTGGCCCCAATACTTCACAAGTTTATCTGACAGCAAGAAGATGTGTTTGCACGCAATGTGACGACAGGCTAGGGGAAAATATGACCCTCAGGGACAAGTAGAACAACTAAGATACCGTAATTCTCGAATGACGTACAATTAGCAAACGAAAATGAAATACAGAGCGTTCAGACACCGCTGGTTTGCTTTTGCCTACAAACTAGTTGGTGTTCATATTTTAGTGAGATATAGTAAATTATGCATATTTAGACGATTTAGAAACATGTTTTATAAATAATTATTAATTATCTTACCCTGTACCAATCGTGGGTGTGACATTGACAATCCTTCTTCTGTATTGGTGGAATAATATTCCAAATATAAATTCCCCCTCCTTGACGGCTAAAAGTAAACAAAAGTATGGAATAACGAAAAAAACACAAACGAAGTCAAAAATAGCACCAAAATACAATTGTCAAGCACCGAAAGGAACTCTTTTCGTGTAAATTGATGTAAAACATTTGAATTATGTTGTCACGGTGACTTATCCATGTCATGTAACTGACGTGTGGTTCAAAGGCTAATGTATGAAGCATATAACAAAACAAATAAGCAGTATTCGAAAATTTTATGCCAGCAGACAAATCTAAATACCGGGCGTTTTTTTAAACGCATTGTGAACAACCGAATTACGCTTTAACAATCTTACACGGTTAACTTTCTGTGTTGTTAGGAGGAGACAGAAGCAAATAGAGGCATATACTCGAATTAGTTTGGCAATGTTACAGTAGTTAAATTATGGTGCTTCATAGTTACCTTATCCTTCACAAAAGCAAAACACATATAATATAACGATTCTACAAAATACGAATGGTAGAAAATACATGTGAATTGGTTTCAAGGGAAAAGTGATATTGATAGCTCCTCCTATGGGTTTCTGGGGCTCTGAGCTAGTCCTGCTAAAGTTTCCCATAAGGTTTAAAGCGAAATGCTAGCCTCTTTGGAATATTTGCATATTGCCGTGGACGATCGTACAAAATTAGCATAGGGTACATAGGATTTGACTATCATATGCAAATTTTCCAAAGGGGCTAGCATTTCGCTTTAACAATGCAAAACCACCAATCCAGAAAACAGAAAACTCATGTTAGTGTTAGAATTTTCAACAAATAAAATATCAGTAAAGGGGCGTCTGGAGTTCTCGGGAATGAAAGAGAGTTGAGGGGCGGGCCTTCAAAACGAAAAAGTTAGAAGCCGCAAAATCTTTAAAGCGGCATGGCACGTGTTAAATGTTTTTGTACCCTTATCTGGGGATTTCCGACATAGAAGGGCATACACATATATGCAAATGCCGAGCAAAAAAACGGGTCATACCGCTTTATATGGTAGTGGCGAAGTAAATGTTTAGAACAATAGTTTTTACATTCGTAAGCCTTCCAACTATAAGTTTACTTATATGAATTAGGTGGAAAACTGCGAATTACATATAACATAAAACTCTTGGCCGATTGGTGGGTTTGTACAGTATTTTGTATAGTATGGCTACCATTTTGTACTGGTCTCTACATGGAAGACACATAATAATTTACCTCTCGAGGAAGCAAAAAAAACTGGCAAGATTCCGTGGATGGTGGATAAATGCGCGGTGGAAGCATGGCGCGGCCCTATGAGTTAATTTGTAGAAATACCCCATTCGCGCACCTCTGGCACTCCCTCATTCACGCATGCAGGGCCGAGATCGTCCGTCGATTCGTATTTTTCGTCTCATTGTTTGTGCTGCGCAAAATATCACGCTGATGACAAATTGCACATGTTTTTCACTAAAATAATCTTTCAATAGCTAAATACAGTAACAAATAAGTAAAACAACGGTTGTGTATTAACAATCAGTCAGCATTCTGATACGAAATGATAATTACCTGTTCTTCATCCTGCGCGGCTCTTCCCGCTTCTCTCCCCCTCTGCGCTGCTCTCCTCCTCCCCGCCCTGCGCAGCTTACTGCGCCCAAACGTGCGCGGCGCGATTGCGCGCATCCCCAGCGCTGTGTCCTAGCCTTCCCAGGCGTATCCCCCATCCACTGCGTTGTCTCCCACACCCTCTATTCCCTGGGTGGCGTTCCTCCGCTCGCGCGGGGTCCTCTTGCGTTGTAGACTCTACAATAAATAGATCAATATATTTGCTATCCTCACAGAGTTCATTTCATTGTTTGTCCGTTGACCTCGATCAGTTCCTTTCCTTGTTTTCTTTCAAGGACGTTTATTTAAACGGAGTCGATAAAACACTGGAAACTCGACTTTTCATAGAACCTCACACTATATGCCGAGCAATTTCTTACATTTCTAAACCCTTCAGGACAAGAGCTTTGTCAGATATAGGGACTCCTTATAATTATGTTGTTCTTCATGGTTCTGACTGTTCTAAGCCTATAAGAATGCGGTGTTCTTTAATAAAAATTATGTTTGCAAGGTTCAGCACCACGAATATTATTATTTTTATGCACTTCTGCATTAGTTCATTGTTATTAATCATTTAGAAATTTCTTCTTATTGCTAGGCTTAGATTTGGGACAAAGTTCTTCCTGTTTTTGTGACTAATTTGCCGCAATTTGTTGAAATTCTACACTCTGTTTTGTCAAGTCCGCAATTTATAAACAGTTTTCTGTATACACACTGCTGATTTGTGTCTGTACATAAGGGGAGTTTAGTCCCGTCCAGTCATTTATTTTTCAAAGAGAAGGTTCGTATTCTCCACAGTACACAAATGCACCTATTTTTCGTCCAGTCTCTAACTCTCTACAGTCTCTACGATCAAGTATTAATAACAGTTAGACTCTCTAGATGTTTCATAGGCATACTCAGTTTCCGATAATGTACAACTTGCGCATGACCAAATTAATATAAACAATAAAAAATTAAAATAATAGAAATACGTTTATTTTTTATTACTTAGATTTATTATTGTCTTATTGTAAATATTTTTTTCTGATCGTTCGCTGCTTACTTGTCTTATGAAACCCAGCAAATTGCTATTTTTTATTCATTTACTATGGCCGGTGTATAAATGTTTATATACACCAAGATTAACAAAGTGTTTCGCTGGTCTAGAAATACAAACCTGATTTTTGAACATAGCCTATAGAGCGAACTCGTTTTATGATCGATTTTCAAATAATCTGCTTTAATTGCGCGTTCCACGCACGTGCCGGACATAACATATTATTTGAATCGTCCAGTTTCTTTTATAACTATAGAACGTTGCTTATTACTGTTAGTAGCATACATTTTTTGAAATATTTCCCTATTAATTATCGGTCACATATCGTTTTTTTTTTGTTTCCATCTACTGAAATACACGAAAGTCACACAGCCAATGACAATAGTGTGGTTTTCTTCCATAATTACTGGTTTTTTTAGTTACTTGCATCACTGATTGGTAAATTCCTGCTGTACTTTAGAGAGCTGTTCTTGTCTGTATTTGTATTTACTTAATTTAAAATTTTCTGAATTTTATTGCGCATTTAATCTCGGGTCGCGACCTTTAATATTCCTTCGAATGATACAAAATAACTTTTAGAATATGCGAACCCTGTATGTATTGCTGGCTCTCGTAGCTTGTGCTCTGGCCTGTGACATCATCGTACACGTCAAGTCTGACACCGACAAGGTGTTCCAAGCACAGGTCACCGCCAGTAATGGAAAGAAGAGTGAAAAGTGAGTCAGAGAAATATTTAGTGCAAAAAATGAACGTTAAATTGTCAAACTATGTCAAGTCAATATAATAACACGTAACGACATCATAGGTCATAGGCTAGGAACTAACAGTATGAGTATGGATATATGATCAGATGCTGTAGCCAATCATAGATTATATATACTGTCAACCAGAGGAATGGTTTTATATGAAAACGCGGTTTTTCCATGAAAATCAATTCCTCTGGTCCTTTGTTGAAAATTGAAAGTATGGAAAGTACTGCGCTAGCGTTTGTAAAAATGTGCTTATAGATCAAATCAGTTTAAAAAATATTGAGTATAATAATTTATAATTTATTACGCACAAAGACAATCAAAGAAAGCAATGTAACGTGCAGTTTGTGTTATAAGTAGTTGAATAAGTTGGTATGATTTAACTACGGTACTGACTTCTAACGAGTATTAAATACATTCAGATGGACATTTGACAAGAAGCGCACCAAGTTCACTTTCCAACAGAAGGCCGACGAGTGCGGTCTTCATGACTGGCAGATTCAGACTTTCGATAAGGGACAACCTAAGGAGAACATTAAGGTAATAATAAGATCCTGGATATTGAGTTACCCTGATGAAACTTCGTGCATTCGCCACCCTAATAAAATATAGTCTGGCACAGCGTGCGCGGACCCAATCTAGATCTAGAATGTGCGAGACGTGCGCGGGATAAGCGAGAAGTGTGCCTTTCTAGTTTGACACGTGCGGTAATAATATTCTATCTGAAACTCAACTTGTTAGTATACTGATGTTCAACATGTTGTTCAAGTAGCGCGGAAAAAAACATTGAACGTTATAGTCCGCGCCATTTGCACGCCAAGTGTTCGCAGCTTTACAGTGTCGAACATGCAAGGTCGACACCATTACGCCAGCGGTGTTGAGGCACGTATTAAAGTGCCGCTCGCAAGTTTCCCGCCGAACTCGCGCGGCTCGCACTCCAATTTTTAATTCTTATAATTTTCAATCCAGGTGACCCTCGACGGAACTGGCCGTGTCACTTATCTTGTCGGAGACGATTTGAAACCAGTGCAAAAGGACCGTCAGGGAGCAATTTGCAAGGGAGAATGCGCCCCTCTATAAATGGACTGTAAAACTATTATTTGATCAATTTCCACTTTCTACTCTGTTTTTCTTTTAAAAATAAACATTTTGGTTTTGCACAAACCCGTGTATTATACTATTATACAGATGTCATGTCAGGAATATATTACAAGGACAACACTCACCGGTAAAATACTTTCATTAAAATAAACCCCAGGACCGCATTTGCGTGGGGCAGGTGTTCGGAAGTTTTGTGATATTTGGGTTTGGGTGCTTACATACCATACCTTTGAGCCTCTGATCTCTGATATTCACTGACTCAAGAAACTCAAAAGCATTTAACCCTATATATCTTGCATATATCATGTACAAACGTGGCACGCAGTTTTGAATCACAAATTGTTGTCGTTACGGCTATCTCATAGCATAACCTGTGGTCGTAATATCAGTGTACAAAAACCTACAGCCTACGATCACGCATCACCCACTGCATATATTACCCCAAATTGATTCCGGCCGGTTTTTGAAACGCATCGTGGACAACTGAATTCCTTTGTATTTATGCTAATTTACTCGAACTTCATTCTAAATTATGGTCATTTGCATACGCCACATAAGAATGCTGGTATATACTCGACGTGTTTGAAAAATCGACCGGTATTTCGCTTTAAAACACAAACTGCGTAAAGTAAAGCTTGTTTATTCTTGACGAATAATGCTCAAAAGTTCCATCAAAGTAAACCAACTAGAGACTCGACATCTCAAGAAACAATGGTAAAAACAAACAAATATATATGCAAATATTAGTGAATGCGTGAATAAAAATGAAAAAAAATAAGTAAACGTACACATACAATAAATACTTGCTTATTACAAACAAGGGGGCGGGGTCTGTTTTGGTTAACTTAGGCTTAGGCTTAGGCTTAGCCTAAGCCTAACATATATAAGGTCGAAGCCCTATTAGAATCCCGCTCACCAACCTGTGAAATGGACAATATGCTCAACTGAAATGCAATGCAAATTGAGAAACAAGCTCGGGTACTGATCAATCACTACTAGATACAAACACTAAAACTAAGGAATAAAACAAACTTTTGCCCGAATGATATTACTGGTAATAACAATCCCCTCGCAATTGGGAATTTAACCTTTTAAAGCGTACATAACAACCTGCTCTTGAAATGTGTTGGACGATGCATCTCCTATCTAGTGCATGCAAAGAACTGCACTTTTTTTAGTTCAGTTGCCCAATATGGGATTTTCAAAAACCGACCGTTATATCGCTTTAACAGGCATTACCAGTACTAACAACCTACAAAATGTTACAACCGGGATGATAGTTTGGGCATGTTTTAAAATGCATGAGGGGGGCCGCTTACGATTAAGCGAATTTCGCAACCGTAAAATATGTACAACAGGAGTTGAACCAAGGTATTGCCACAGTTCAGAGGCCGTATTCACCAACACACAGGGAGCCCTCCCTTGGCTCACGGGCGCTCTGAATCTCTTCTGTTCTCGCACTCTTTAGCTCCCTGGGGAGGCCAGGGAGGGCTCTCTGCGTGTTGGTGAATACGGCCTCAGCTCCGTACACCAAAAAGTATCATACAAAATCAAGCAAATGCACAATCCTAGAGCGAGTACGTGTAAAAGTGGTATAAACATCGAAATAGCACATCAGCAAAACTTTTACAAACGTCGCGATTACGTGTGCACTGGTAATATTTTCAGTTAAAGCGGTATGTCACTTGGTTCATAAAACTGGTTCCAGTAAGTGTTCCTGTGCCGAGAGTGCACAAAAACTAACATAAAATCACAGGCATACCGCTTTAAAGAACTTCACTGCTCTTATTACCACCGCACCATAATACAGCCGAGTATAGAACAATCGAGCGCATATATGCAAAGCAAACAAAACATCAATTCTCAAAAAGTAAAACAAAATATATGTGCAAATTATGCCAACACACCGAGTGCTCAAACCAGCTCAGCTGAAACTCACTCAAAAAAAAAACTAGAAAAGAAACAGAATCATTGCCTGACGATGGTAAAAGAGGGTAATACACTACTATAATGCACCATAATACACTACAGTAATGCACCATTAGAAAAAAAGGGTAGTACACTACTATAATGCACCATTATATCCATTTTCTCACATACGTCACATTCACAGAACACTGTTGACTAGTGTGCATGCGCACAATATTTTCCGACGCGCTTGCACTCTTTTGCTTTACGCCCTTGTAAGTTTTCCCTACATACAGAGAATGGTAAGTGGGAGGAGTCAGCTAAATAGCACTGGCAAACATATTGGGCGTAACTAGTCAAGCTACTAGTGATAGATACGCTTGCCAGCGCCTAAGTATCATTCCTCCGGACCTACATCTCAAATCCAAGCTTCTCCAATTCACACCCTGTACTTTGCCGTTTTGTACAGTAGGTGGGTGTCCGATGTGGCTGACGACTGCGACATCCCCGCCGATGACTCGGATCTGTAAAGGAACGCACTGAAACAGAAACAGAAATTCTATGTGGCATACCGGGCAAACTAACATGTCGTAAGTAAACATACGTCAACCAATTGCACAGGTCGTATTAAGCTGAATTCAAATATTGCTACACTAAAGAGGCCACGATTGCTAGAACAATTCACTTTCAAATAGAGGGCAACATTTTCAAGAAAGCACTACGCACGAGTCCCTAAGTATTGTAGAAATGTCTATAGTAGTATCTACGGCGAGTTAACAGACAATGACAACACGATCATCGTACAAACACAACACTTGCAAACTTACTTAATCGTTCCACTGCGTGCTTGAGCACTGGAATGTTTAGTTAACAAATGGTGGGTTCATGGTAGACGTCTACAAAAACTATAAGACCCAGATTTCTAAGTCCCTCTGAGAGTATTCGGAAGCGAAGCACCGAATCTCTGCGTTACGCCAAAGGTTACAATTACAGTTAGCACGACGCACCCACACCAAAAAGTGCCACAGGGGGGCTGATCCTAGTTGCGAACCTCTTTTGTGCGGGCAACCGGGCGAGTTTATCATTATCGACCAGTCAGAATACGTCGACTTACGTTGTGGACAGGAGTGACTCGCTCTGCCCGTCGTCCGCTCCGCTGTATCCTCCTCGCTCAAAATCGGGCAGGTGTGGCATCGAGCCGTGCTGTTTGCAAGACGAGAGTTGCACCTGCAGGGGAGCCGATTTCTGAAAAAGACTATTTTTTATCAACATCCTCTAGTCCAAGTGTTCATCGCAATTTTCATACAACCGGTGGAAAACAAAGAAAAATCCATATGAGGATGTTTTTATGACACTCGACTCGCTCACTAGCATTTTGATTAAATTTTACTCTTTTCTATTTTCTACCACAGGCCTGACGACCCGAAACTATAAAATACGCTTTTATACCCACACACAAGCAAAGGTGGCCTATGGACAGGTATACTCCGCTAAGATCCTAAACATGTAACTCCGCTAATGTCCTAAACAGATAACTCTGCTAAGGTCCTAAACATGTAACTCCGCTAAGGTCCTAAACAGATAACTCCGCTAAGGTACTAAACAGATAACTCCGCTAAGGTCCTAAGCCCCAAACGTGGTGTCACCTACCGGTTGTTTAACCGCATTCCTTCTCCTGTAGAGAATGAAGAGGACGATGAAAAGCACGACGAATAGTGAGAGAGTGCAGAGTGACAGAGCTGCCAGGCCCCAGTTTGAGCCTGATTGCTCTCCCGGGTCAGCTAAGGCCATGTCACCCGAACCAAAGGCACCCCAGCCGCCGGAATCTAGAGTAAAACAAGCAATTACATTACGTAATTACATTAATTACATACCAACAAGAAGGATCCCCATTATTGATTGTAGCAGTTTGCCGCTAGCATTTACCAAACCCTAATCACTTGCACGGTTACGACATGTCACACGGCAGGCTCTTGATTTCCTCATTAAATTTTCCAATAAAGTATATTGGAAGAGCTAAGTTTCAACGATCGCGTCACACAACTGATTCCTATTCTAGCAGATTGCAATGGCGAACCCACGTAAGCAATGCTTTGAACACAGACAATTTACCCAACATAAATTACCTTTGCAAAGCGGGCAGCATTGGCCCTGGATTGGCACAGGATCGGCGCACGGTGGGCACAACGTCTCTCTGCACACCGTTTGTCCACCTGAAACGTTGTTTCACACATGTTAAAATGAAATAAAAACTTGAATAAATACATAAATAACGACTTCACATCGAGTCGGAGAAAAAGTCAAGATACTGCCAGTTATATCAACCGTATGTTGTGACGGTCTGGTAACCCGTGAAAGTAGCATTGGGAGATAACCATCATACCTATAGCTATCCAGAACTACTGCTATCTGACTATGATGTGCTTCGGACATACAGCTACCTAGAGCACCTCTATCTAAGTATGGGCACATTCTGCGCTACACGTAGATTCACTCTAATGGGGTCTCGATGTATAGCAAAAACAGCGCATTTTGCTTCCAAGTATCAAATGTGCATCTCGTGTACGATTTTTCATACACCTTTGAAAGGTAGAAAATGCACCAATGCACCATTGATAATACTAGACGAGGCGGAAATGCACAGTTCATGCACGCTCCCAAAAAATAGTCCTGTGGCTACCTGCCGCGGGACCATTTTTTGGCGGTCTGTAGATGTTCTCGTGTAGTGCAAATCTACGGTAATTTTTGCCATACTTGGAAGCAAAAATCGGAAATTTTTGCCATACATCGAGACCCCATTAAATATCACCCACCATGTGCGCATGTGCAATTTCTGCACGCTCCGTCCTTCCACTCCTCGTGCAGTGCGTAGGCCGTGTTGGTGTACATACACAACGAGGACGAGTGCAGGACATCTAAATTTTAAAGGGATGAAAATTAAAAATTAAAACTTGCACCCCCCCCCCCCCAATTCTCCGAAGACTTTTCACACACCGAAGAAATTTCACACAACAAGATATTAAAGCAAAATACTGGCAGGGTTTTTGAAACGCATCGCGGACACTTCGACAGCTGAATGAATTCTTACGTGTTTATGCTAATTTGCTCGAATTTAGCTCGATCTTTTTCATTCTAATTTATGCTCATTTGCATAAGCTGCATAAGAATCCTGGAGTACGCGATGTGTTTCAAAAACCGGCCGGTATTTCGCTTTAAAGTCTGCTCAAGTGACATCGATACTGAAATCATAAGCTGAGAGATCTTCTAACCTTCGGAGGATGTGCTCTAAGCTCTAACATTACCTTACCTCATTCCTAGCCAGCCCTAAAGTCGTCTCTCAGGCGCACTTTCATTCAAGGTACTATTGCCTATAAGAACACCCTTATTTGCAAATTTGACTAGACTAACAATACGCTTTCTACAACAACTTACTACAAACTACAAACTCCAAATGTACCTGAACAAACAGGACAGCATCGTCCCTTGATGATCAACGGCTTTCCAGAACATTTGACCGTCTCATCACATGATTCTCTGAAGCACTCAATCGTACCGTCAGAGCATGTACACGAGGTGCCTGGAAAATAAATAAAAACAACGGTAAAAGTGAATTCAATCATTATGGAAAAGTGCTATGTCGGGTTTTGTATCCATACCGGTAGAGTGGCGAGGTAATATACCATAGCATTGCAAAGATGAATACGGGTAATATACATGGCATTGTAATGTACCATGGTAATATACCAGTGGCGAGGTCAGTATACCGTATACCCTGGCATTGCAAATATGAATACTCCCCCCATAGCGTAAAACACCCCGCCAAATGCGGACGACCGTCACCCTTCTGGTAGAGGGAATCGCCTGCAGAAAAAATTGCCAAAGCCCAATCCCAATCCGTAATACATTATATTCAAATTAGTCTAGATCATCTCAGCCGAAGTCGGCCGAAGACATGTACCATCTCCCCCAAAATTTTGAGATGCGGACCTAATTTATGCCCTGCCCCCCCCCCCCCCCCCCCCCCCCCCCCCCCCCCCCCTCCCAAATAATCAAAAACCTCCCGACTCACAATCATCAGTCCTCCAGGCATGCCCGCTCGCGTGTGCTACTCCGAGATCATCCGTGCATACGACATTCGGATCGGACTTCGGAAGGTCTTCGGCTTTACAGCTGAAATGAGACACTGAAAACTTCATCCTCACCCTCACCGCTGCACTTGGGATCTATTGATCCCAAATGTCTCATAAAACTGCTCACCTCTTGGAGCAACAATGTTTCCCGAGGCCGTATTCACCAACACACAGGGAGCCCTCCCTGATCTCCCCAGGGAGTAAAAGAGTGTGCGAGCAGAAGAGATACAGAGCGCTCGTGAGCCTAGGGAGGGCTCCCTGTGTGTTGGCGAATACGGCGTCAGTACTGGATATGAGCATGCAACCAGACAAACAGTATCAATGTGCTTACAACATACACGCAATGTTTAATTTCAACTCCCGCCCCCTTGGCGCATAAGTTCAAAACCAGTTCAAAGGGTCAATAAACAGTTCCGGTTGTTAAACTTACATGGAGCAGCAATGATTCTGCGGATCTTGCACTGGATGAGGACAAGCAACTGGAGGACAGGACTCAGTCCTGCACAGCACCTGTCCCACTCGACAAGTGCACCAAACACATGGAGCCAGTTGCCAGGTTTCGCCGTCTGAAAAAAGAACTATAAGGGATAGCACACTTAGAGATATTGATGACTTGGTACAAACTGGTACAAAGAGTAAGAGTAGATCCATAATCATCAAAAAATTGCATAGGTCCCGTATGTCTGATCTACACGCTGTCATTTCTATCAAGCATGTTTAAATACTCACGTAATTCAGAAAAAGACGAAAAGTTATACCGTACCTGTATACAATCGCCCTGATCCGGGACTCTGGCATACTGTATGTTCATGTTGTGCGCTAGGTGACATCGAGGATGATCCTCCGACACAAGATGGACAACACTGACCTAGAATAGGCCATAAGTTGCAATGAATCCGTTGCCCTATCTAGGAGTCACTTTTAGCTACCGAAAATCGGACTTAGCGAGTAGATTCGGCTATTACTTATTACAATCTCTAACGTGGATCGGTTTCTAACAGACTACTTCTTTATTTCCTTTAAAGCAGTATTGTACCTCCTTTTTCGTCACACGCCTCCTGTCTAACACTTTTCACACTCTAACCACCCAACTCTCGCCAATCTCTGTTTTCTTTTCTGGTAGGAAATTTAAATCCTCCTAGTGCCATGGGAAGGCAAAAGCGGGTTGGGCGCACAGAAATTGAGTTATCCATACAAAACGGAAACTTTTGTTTCCTCTTGTGGCGGATTTGTTTATTTACTAGTTTTTCGATGTTTTCCATTGTTTTTCTCTTTTTTTTCAAGCTATAACTGGTAAAAAAAACTCAAAACAAGTACACACTGCAAAAGAGCTACTGTACGGCCTAACATCCTCTACAATTAAAGCTGTCGTGAAACATTCGATATTGAACGTAAACTTTTAAACTGCATTCCATTATTCCATAGAGCGAATTTTCGCACAGCTTCAATACAATATATGGTGGCTAATCACAAACCTGGCTGTTGCACCCAGTGCTCCTCGGCACAAGACTCGGCTCTCTCAGCACATGAAATCAGCGAACAGAACTCCTGAAAACAAGGCGATAGCCGGCAATACTGGCAATAATCACAATGGTCCCTTCCCTGCCATCTACCCTCTACTCTCTACGGGACGCATCGGCCGAGGAGACACCGCCCGGATTGGAACTGCAATGAAGGTCCCCGACTTCTGGAAAAAAACGGGACCCTGGATTCTACATGCTTAAGTCTATGTGTGATGTTTGTATGTCTGAATAAAGTGGTATTCATAAAAAAAAATTTATGCAAACCACTCTAAAATTCAAACTAAAACAGTTCAAGCTAAGCATGGTTGGTGGTTCAATGGTGAGAGCGTTCCACTGTGACGCACGCAACCAAAGTTCGGATCTAGCCCGTACCCGTACCTGTCTATGCTCACAGAAGCAGTGTCTGCAACCATCATTCCACCACTCGCCTCCGTCCCTTTCGAATAGTCTTCCGGACTGTGACAACGACCCACATCGGTCCTTTCCCGAAAGCGAATCCAGACGGTCGGAAATGCTCAACTTGGCATCGATACGCGCTGAAGAAAAGGAATAGAGAAAATGATAATTACTAAGTAATCTAGCTGAGAAATCAAATAAACATCACTGTACGTAGAATAAAAGACATACAGAAAATGATAATTACACGAAAAAGCAATCTAGCTAATAAGTCAAATAAACAGCACGCAATGTATTGTACGTATTAAAAAACAGCATAACGCCAAAGCAACATTCTGGAATCTTTTGAAGAAGAAAAATACGAAGTTTGCTCAATCCCGTACCGCGCTAGTTGTCAAGAACAAGCCGTCTTCCATTTGAGATACACGCGACGCGTCAAGCCGTTGCTTCTAACTTCTAACACTTCATAGTACACCCAAACTACAGAATACAACAACGAGATATACCTCGACACTTGCAAACAGGACATCCGGCAGCATTGGTCTCGAATCCATACAGGCAGTGCTTAATGCACTGATGAAGTGGCGGACATTTGGCGCACCGACAGCTCACACAGCCGGCCTCATCGCGCAGATAACCATGTGCGCACTGTCTAAACAACTACTAATTAGAATAATGGTAGGCCGTGGGCACACTGTCTGACAATTTGCCAACTGACAGAACATCTGGATAAAAACAACAAAACTAATCCTCACTTACTATTAGTTGATGCTGATACTCAACAAACGATAGGACAGTGTCACTGTGTCACATGTCAGGACTAGTGTCACTGTGTCACACGATGAAATCAAAGAATAATCACAAATTTACCACCACAACAATAATAATTCAAGTTTAGAAGGAAACCCACTTGTCACAGTTTGCTTTGCTCAATTGTGGACAAGTATTGTCTGATGATGGCCGAGAAGGGGCCAGACATTCGCACACAAAACATCCCAACTTGTCGCGCTGAAGTCACAACAGTATAACATAGATTACCTTCCGGAGATAGCAACAAAAAGAGAAAACGCAAACACAAAGATTATAAATCCGTGACTAGCAAAACTAAGCACTTTGTTACCCTCTACGGTAAAGTAAAAATGCAAAAATAAAACAAATAATGTTAAAATACCAACTTTCAGCCCATTTTCGCATCTGAGTGGACAGTGTTCGATTGACGGACAAGTAGAGGGAAGGGTGATCAGAGTCGGCTCTGGAAATTTATTAAATACACCAAAAGGTGTGCATCCGAGGATGAAAATTAGAAACGAACATATAAAAGGAAACAGATGACCGATTTGACATTCTGCATTTGGAATATTGTTGCAAAAGGAATAAAGCCAGCAGTTTTGTTTGAGCAAACCTTGAATCAATCCCTTTAGCAAATAATGTGGTATTTCCATGTTACCTTAAAAATGGGTAACATAAATCATACAGCTAGAATCGCTTAAAAATATGTAAAATGTTAATTTATTCTGCCGGTTCTACTCCAAAGATATGGCCCTCTATCGGTTCAATCTGCACTGATAAATGTTAAAGTGGTACGGTATGCGGTGTGCACTCTTGCCATTTTTGACCCAGTCGCTCAGTATAGAGCATAATTTACATGCAATACATGGGAATGTAGTTCTCACAAATCACGCACCATAAAGCTTTAATGAGCATGCACTATAACCGAATACAAATGACCTAGGCACCTTGGCACTTCCATAATTGGGGTAAGCTAGGCAAAAAAAACCGCTCACCATCACAAACAGGGCAGCATTGTCCGGCCACTTTTCTCGGGTTCTCGCACGACACCGAACACATCGCCTTCTCACACACATTCGCGCCTTCTTCAGAGCACGTGCACCTGAAAGGGTAATAGGGTCATCAGGACGGCTAGCGGGCCAGCGGGCCAGCCTGGCCAGCTGGCCGTCCTGACGACCCCGTTGGCCAGCTGTAGGTTTTTAGTTCTATTCGCTCGCTTATTGGCAAAAAGATAGCAGATAGCACCGTCTCATTATCCGCAACAAACTCACAAACAAAAGTGTATGAGAAAAAAAACTTGATCAAGTAATCACTTACGTAGTACAATCGTCCCTATGCCACGTGTCATTCTTCTTCTTCTTTTCGAGTTTCTCCGTTTGGCATCCAAGACAAACTGGGCAACATTCACCGGTTGGCACACCGATCCACGTGCATTCGCCTGCAACGGGAGCAAGAATTCAAATAGTTTTAGAAACATTTACTCAATATGGGATGATTCACCCAATAACCCTATTCGCCGTAACTAGTCAACCACAAGGTTCATTTGGGTGTGTCTATGTGTGCCTCTGTGTGACAAGAAAGAAGAACCACAAGTTTCATTTGTGTGTGCCTATGTGTGCCATTGTGTATCAAGAAAGAAGAACCACAAGTTTCATTTCTGTGTGTCTATGTGTGCCTCTTTGTGTCAAGAAAGAAGAACCACAAGTTTCCCTTGCCTTGTGTGTGTCTATGTGTGCCTCTCTGTGTTAAGAACCACAAGTTTCATTTGTACGTATCGATGTGTGCCTTTGTGTCTCACGAAAGAAAAGAAACACGCATATCACGTCCGTCTCCGCCTTACTGTTATAACACAGGTTCTGCGCTCTTCCTCACTCAATGAAGAGTTCACCACTGAAGCATTGCATGAAGAGAAACATCAAATAAAGAATAAAACAAAAATAAACAAATAAACATACTCGGCGGTTTCGGGCACGTCATCTTGGAGCACTGTGCCACGCCCTTCTTGCATCTGCACACCTCGCACGAAGAGGAGTGCCATTCTTCTCCGTCAGAATACACGGCACCACCCCATGTGCACTTTTTCGCCTGCAAATCAACCGATTTTATGTCAAATTTGGAAACCCAGTAACCTTATTCCAGCAATTTGTGCAGCCGCACATGATCATTGTTAGACTTATTTTGTTCATTTTGGGAAAAAATGCAAACACACTTATCGTGCTCAACAAGCGCTCACAGTTATTTTAGTTTTTTTTTACGTGGAGAAGTCAAAATGAGCGGAGTAATCAATAAATCAATAAATCTTACCAATGTAGTGTCTCCATTTTCGCATTCCCACAGATCGCAACAATTTCCCGGTGAGCCGTTGCCTTTACGGAGAACCTAAACCCTTATCAATTTGCATAGAAATATGAAACAGTGTACTTCAACAAGAAAGTAGCACTAGAAAGTCGAGAAAGCAGCACAAATTCAATGTCCGGTCATCTTTCAAGGGACAATAAGGTGGAGGACGAAAAACCCTCACCCACCTTTACTTTGGATCCATCCGGACACGAAGCCGGACGACAGACCGAACCACGGCATTTGCATCTGAATATGAGCGATCAGAGGCCATATTCACCACTCAATTCCCCATGGGGAATTCCTTGTCTTTTTCTCTGCGCGTCTCACATTAGAATGCTATTTTCTGTCCCCAGGGAATATTTCCCCCGAGGGAATCGGAGTGGTGAATATGGAAGACAACACTGACAGAAAATCGTTCCAAGAGAGGCCACCAGCTTTTCAACAATCTCAACCGGCTCAACCCCACCAGAACCCCAGTGAAATATTCGGGTCATAAACCTCGCCGGTGAGCCGCGGTGATTAGCGAAAAAAGGCCATGAACTTACTGAAATTGGCAATGACCCAAAACCCTAAACATACCTCGGTGACACCGGACAACACGTCCCAGGGGTGACATGTGTCGGTGGTCTGACACTATCTTCCGGACACTCGTCCTCTTCCGAATTGTGGACAACGGGCGGACACCGTACATTCTCACAGTGGGATTCTGAATAATACAGTCTGACAACAAACGCACAGTTTGTATTTTATCGACAAACTGTGCGTGTACATTTTTGTGTGCGTAATAAATATTATCTTATTATATAAACAAGCAAACTCAATTAAAATCAAACAACAATATCGCTGAGGAATAACTATTGCATTGAATTTCTAAACAAGTCTAGACATCCTAGAGTAGGGAATTCAGGCAAACTTATTATAGCTTACAAAGTAGTTGTGGGAAAAGGCAACAACTTTCAAATTTAAATTAAAAGGACAACCTTAGCTACACTGTCTATACCAAACAGCACTACAGACTACAAACTAGACAAGACAAAAATAATAATAAATAAACAAATACCCTTTGGCCTGCATTCAAACTTCTGGCAACAGGATCCAGGCTCGCTCCCGGCGTCTTCTACCAAAACCCGTTCCAGACCATCGGAACACGATGGGACCGACTTCACACAGTTCTGAATTAAGAGTTTCAATTTTGGGAAAACAAGAAATTAACAAAACAACAAACTAATTTAGAACCAGAACTAGCAGCACATTGCACATAAATCACTTGGGCAACTTGGAACTTAGTGCTTAGTAATTACACACAAATTATAATTAATATGTATGAAAACGTATATTATATATATATATATATATATATAATATATATATATATATATATATATATATATATATATATTTTCACGCATACAGCTAAAGAACACAGAATGCACGCATATGAAAAGATCATTATGTCATCGTACACGAATGGATCAACTAGGAACTACAACAATACTTAAAGAATAGAAATTTTAAAAGAAAACAAACCTGCAGGTCGCATATACATTTGCCAGGTTGCTCGCAGCACTCTCCTTTCGCCGGCGGTACCACAAGAAGGCGCGAGTCCGAGGGACACTCCGGGTGCAAAATCACAGAGCAATTGGCCTTCAGGCACGCGGACGACGGGGCCATTGCTGGAACAATTATGGGATGAGAAAATCTTTCACTTTCACCTTTTCTCTAAATTATAAATAATAATATGTGGTAAGAGCTCCGCTTTACTCGTGTCGTCCTGCCATGGGTATGTAGGAGAACAGGATAAACACTCGACTACAGTACCCGAAGACTAGTTGGCTTAGTTGGCTAGTAAATATTGTTTACAGAAGTACAGGTGCATGACTAACAGACCAACAGACTAAAGATCATAAGATCTGAAGACATGTAGCGAAATACCGGCCGGTTTTTGAAACGCTGCTAATTTCCTCGATGTTAGCTCGATTTTTTATTCTAATTTATGTTCATTTGCATAAGCTGCATAAGAATGCTGGTGTACTCGATGTGTTTCAAAAACCGGCCGGTATTTCGTTTTAAACAAGTTTCGGGTAAGAAAAACTGTCGAATGAAAACCACACAAGTCAAAGAATAAGAAATAAGAATGCACAACCTATTCAAGTGAAACTCCTATGACACGAGAATAAAAAATCTTAGTATAGCCAAAGGGTTAAGAAATTGAAGTGCTATGGTACCGCTAGGTTAGCACAGCACCAGAAGGAGCCTGGTAATGTGGTAATGGTAATACAGGCAGTCGGTAATTAGCATACGAAGGGGCACTAACGAGCTGTGCGTCCTTTAGATAATACCACAATTATACGAGACGCGCAATATCGCAATCTGTCACAATTGAGACACAAATTCTAAAAAGGCACAGAAATTGAATACAAAAAAAAACCCAATATCAACATCAATTCAGTCTCGTCGTCTCAGTCAATTCCCCATTTTATACACATAATTACACTAGCTACTAAATGCAAGAAGAACATCAAACTATAGGCAAATGCTGTACCTAGTTGTAAGCTAACTAACAAGTGAGAACAACAGACCCAATAATAAGCAAAGTTACGAGTGGACGAATGGAGCTACTTCGCTCAATCATTTACTAATTAGCTAGATCATTAACTAATTAGCTCTATCATTAACTAATTAGCATTTCCTTCCTCCCAATAAAGTAATTATCCGCGCGGGCATCATCTATCATCATTAGCGGCTGAAGCCACGCACAGATCTGGCATTCGGAAATTCGGATTTAGATTTAGAACCAATAACATGTGGCAATTGGCAATGAATCTGCGAGAACAAGGACCACGCTAAAAAGCAAGCATCGAGCTTGGAACTTTAGAACTGGAAAAATAGTCGTAATATTCGAATAAGAACCGTTGAACCATATGATTCCCTCGCAAACACACAGACTCAGACACAACCAAAAATAGAACTTTTAGTTATAGTTACACGTGAATACATTTCTTGCGTTGCATTTGCATAATATCCCCTGTACATTTCTTCGTTTGCATCTCCCCCGTTCAGGTTCAGACCCCCAACCCCCAGTGTAAAAGTAAATGTTGAAAGTAAAGTAAAGAAGAAGTCAGACATTGCAAGACTGCAAGCGTAACTACATCTTTCCCGGAATGTTTACCTACCAGCTAACATCGCTTTCCCCCCCTCTTCAATATAATCAGCTGTGTACGGTAACGAGGTTGACAGAAAAAAACACAGAAAGAGTTGAAAAGGTAAAGTCTCTATTTACACTGTAATTGAGATAGGAATAGCGTATCTTTGGACGACAGAAGGAAGCTTGGCCCTTCCTAACAACCGCAAAACTTAAACAACGAAAGGACAGGAATGGCACTTCAAATTTAAAAAAAGATCGAATTTCAATTTCAACAAGTTCACTGAGTCCACACTATTAAAGCGATCCTATGTATCCTATGCTAATTTTGTACGATTGCCGTGGACGATCGTACAAAATTAGCATAGGGTACAAAGGATTTGCTTATCATATGCAAATTTTCCAAAGGGGCTAGCATTTCGCATTTCGCTTTAAGATCTCAGATCTCCACGTCTCCACATAAGTCAGATCGCCAAAGAGTCCAGACTGTCCAGAAAACGTCTAAGACGTGTACTTGTCCAACAAGTTACCAAACGCAACAATCTACAACAGCGTCACCTTCTTTACTGCTTTTCTAGTTCCTCGACTATTCGTAAAGCATTTCTAATCAATAAAGAACCCAGATCCCCAAACCAAATCAATATTCCTCTCCCTTCCCTACAATCAGCTGATCTCCCAATCATATGATTTCCGATTCCCTAAAAGTATTCGCGCGTTCGATCTCTTCGGGGGTCATTCAGTCTTCCATCCAAGTCTCACTAGTCTCAGAAGGTCTCTCGGTCTCAGTGCTTCCTTTATTCTAGAATCTCCCCTTCCCTCCCGTGCTTCTCATCGCGCAGCGCGCAAACAAAAAAAGAAACAACAAACAAACGCGAGGCGCCAGTTGAGATTTCTTTAGGGGGAAACGGCTCGAACTCAGAGACTCGGGAGAAAAATGGGGCCCGCGATGGCGCCAGCCCCCCCCCCTCCCGCCCCACACACCGCTTCTCTATGTACTGTATGTGTATATACCGAGAACAGGAAGAAGAAGCACCATCAGTTGGGGGTTAGGATGATGAATTGCTCTCTCTGCATACCATGGAAGCTCATCCCGAGTGGCCGCCCTCGGGACACACCTCAATGCGGGCAAGCCGGCCAAGCATCAAAGGTGAGAAAACGATCATCGATGATGATGATAATAGACAATGGGCACTTATTTGCACAGTCCCCATAGTCAGAGTGACTAATAGGAAACACTTGGGATTCGGATATAGATATAGTACATGTACAAACTACTAACGTACTAACCGAGGATGACCCGTTGACACATCTGATTTTCTAAAGCAACATTGTCACTGCCAGACTGTCACGTAACTCTTTGCGACAAAAAAAGAAATCACTTCCTACAATACAAAACCACCAACCAAACCACTCCATTAACCAATACAATCTGACAAGTACTTATACCAAAATCCCTAATATAACTAACAATTAGGTACAGTACGTCGAACGCGTAGAACAAAACAAGTAAACAAGTAAACAAGTAAACAAGACAACTACAACTTATACGGTCAAATACAGATACAGCGTATGAATCGAGTGTAAGTGCGTACCAGTTCCAGTGTTCCAGTAACAGTCATCAATCATTAGCAAGAAATAAGAAACCCAAATCGGGTTGGAAAAAGGAGCCGACGAGCCGATAGACTATAGCGGCAACAAAACAAACGCGAATCAATCAAACTCACACATTCGCACTTTTCTTTTAGAAAATTTGAAGTGGAAAGGAAGATAACTTTGCTGAGCTCAATATGTCAATATAATATAAATATAAACATAACACTGACTTATTATGGATAAGCAAACATTGCAAAAAATTATGTGTGCGCGTACTAGATGAAAGGGTGAGCGATGCGACACCCGGTATGTGAAACGTTTCACAGCTAAGCTAACGCATAGCATACGAAAAAGCAGCATGAACATTGACTAACGAACTAACATAACATATCATATGCAACAACGACTAGAGAAAGCTAATATAACAACAACGTACTTTCATTTCTTATTAACTTATACTTTTTCGGTCTGACAACGAGAGCTAAGTATCTAAGGGCACATGCAACAAAAGGTATGGACCATCACACCATGCCCAATCACAAACAAAAGGGATATTACCCAGGCAGCATAAAAGCTAGGAACCCACCCACATCCACATCATATTCATATTTTAAAGTAACCAAACTACCAAAGCACTTTTAATTCTTCAAGGTGTTCCTTTAAACAAAAATACCCCGCCGCCTACGTAGTTCTCCTAGTCATAGGAAAAGGAATGTATTTAAAAAGGAAAACGATAGTTGTTCTTGTTATGCCATATATTTTTGAACCGTGACTCAACAAGCTGATATTTGATTCCTCAAAACAACCAAGAAAAGACAGAAATAGAAAAGAAAGAAAAACACGTAATATGCCGAGCAAAGTCTCGTGAACGAGCTTTTTGGGGCACGATTTAATTTCATGAAATTAGAAGAAAAAAGAATCCTTCAGTCAGACAAACATCACTTAAACTCTAAAGAGAGAGAGAGAGTGAGAGAGGAGAGAGAGACAGAGAGAGACAGAGAGAGAAATTTAAAAAAAAAACAGTGATAAAGGGAACCGCAGTTATGAATTATGAATGAGGCAAAACACACATAGTTTGTGTTGCATATTCTTTATCAACACAAAATTTACTAAATTATTAAATAAATGAAAATCTTCATTAGGGCTTTAAATTACAGGCCCAAGTAAAACTGTAAAACCTTACTTGGGCGTAAAACCTAAAAAAAAAGTAGTTCATAGTCCCACAAACAAAACCAAAAGATTAAAAGAACATATGTGAAATTGAAATTGGACAATAGGAGTCTTTCTTACACATGAAAACCGACAAAAGTATTAGGAAATCGAAGAAAATCAATGGGGTTTTCCGTTTTTCAATGCCGAATCAGCTGATTGGCAATTGAGACATAAAATCACACACACAACACATACATAACATAACATAACAAACAGATTCATAGCTTAGTTTAAAGCGGTAAATGACAAGTGGCTCGTGTTCAGGGAAAGAAAAGGAGTTCGTAAACAAAAAGGACAACAATACATCATGTGTTTTTGGAGTTAATCTTTCCTTACACCAACTTTTCTTTATGTTTCCGTAAAATGCCCAGACATTTAGCTCAAATCAAAGTATTCAACTTTAATATTAAAGATCTAACAGTATTAGCCTCTTTCAAAAAGTCTAAAAAAAATTAATAAATTATTAGACTCTTCTGTGTGCACATCATAGATGTTCTTAATATCAATTTACACTTACATATGTCTATAACGCTGTGTAAACTAACCAAATTTCCCAACATTTCACCTTAAATGCCAAAAATTCAAGGCTTAAAGGTCTATAATCATCATTGTTTTTGTGACGCAAAATAGTGTCCGACACAACAAATTCAACACATGGCAGAACACGGTTGTTTTAAAAGTCAAAACAACAGAGAGCCAAGAGCCAGCACATGAGCTGTGGAAATAGTGGAAACCCCCCACAGGCACCGGGCTGCAAGCCTGGAACATTAAAGCGAAATACCGGCCGGTTTCTGAAATGCATTGCCTACACCTGCTTTCTTATGCAGCATATGCAAATGAGCAAAAATTAGAATAAAAACTAGACCCCAATTAGACCCCACTTTGCATAAATGCATACGAATGCCAGTACTTGAGATGCGTTTCAAAAACCGGTAGTATTTAGCTTTAAGAAAAAAATGGACGCGGGACCCTTGATTCTACGTGCTACTACGCTACTACCGTACTAAATCGACCTATTCAAATGACGAACTTTTCGAAGCTAGGCAGACAATAGATAAGATACAGATTCATCCAAATAGCTAGTATACACGACAGAAAGCCAAACGACATACAGATACTTCCAAAAATTAGTGGGCTCATAGGAAAGAGAAAAGGAAACAATTAAAAGGTCCAGAGAACAAAATGAGGGCCTAAGGACGAAGGAAGGCATCAAACAAGGGAATAGGGTCGTTAAAATTGACATTGGCAACAAAACAAGAGCCAAGGCATCTCTTGGACTAAGGACCATTTTAACCAAGTTGAATTTTCTCACAACAAACCGTACAGAGGCCGTATTCACCAACACACAGGGAGCCCTTCCTAGGTTCACGAGCGTTCTGAATCTCTTCTGCTCGCGCTGTCTAGGCGCTCTTTAGCTCCCTGGGGAGGCCAGGGAGGGCTCCCTGCGTGTTGGTGAATACAGCCTCAGTTGTGAAACGATTGCGATTACATTGCGCATATATTAAAATGGACCAACAATGATTCAAAAATAAAAAATAAAGAAGAAAAGGAAAGACTAACCTTTACAAACTCCGACCTCTTCCTGGCTGTGCTGAACACACTGTAATCGGGATTCGCAAACGCCAACGCTAGGACCACACGATTCTCCGGAAGCGCGAACGCAAACCTGAAAACGGAAAAGATGCATAACACGAAGAAGGCCAGATGTCATATTCACCCCAAAGTCGGGAAATGTTCCCCCGGGGAGGGGGGGGGGAGCTTCCTCTCAAACCAATCTTCACCTACGTATGTTTATGGTTAGATTGGTTAGCACGTTCTATGAATTCAGAATAGGACCAGAGACCGTATTCGGACCATTTGTGAAATAAAAGACGAGAAACACTCGATTTTCATCTCTCATTTTTCATTGAAATTTCAAAGCGAAATAGCAGCCGGTTTTTGAAACACACCGAGTAGACCAGCATTCTTATGCAGCTCATGCAAATGAACCTAAATTAAAATAGAAAATCGAGCTAAATTCGAGCAAATTAGTAAATAGGGAAGAATTCAGCTATGCACAATGCATTTCCAGATCCGGCTGGCATTT
Source organism: Pelodera strongyloides (assembly GCA_036852015.1). Taxonomy (NCBI): domain Eukaryota; kingdom Metazoa; phylum Nematoda; class Chromadorea; order Rhabditida; family Rhabditidae; genus Pelodera; species Pelodera strongyloides. The sequence continues at coordinate 130,488 of JAANDG010000205.1, forward strand.
CGCTTTAAACTAAGAACATTCCAGACATCACTACTCGACGATAATTACAAGGAATATCATGACGCAAAACACTGTAGTCTGTAGTAGTTCTTTCAACTCTATCTACTCCGCTCCACTGACACGACACGACACGACACGACGCCTATGCATATTCAACCTTTAGCGCCACAACAAATACATAACATTTTCAATGACAAATTTCTCCACTAACCCCTAGACCCTGAGACCATCAGTCTCTCTCCAATCAATCAATCAATACAAAAGGTCTGCAAGCATGTTGTGTGGCAAGGATGGACCCAGACCCTATTCTGACTCTCGGATTCTCTCCCTCTCCCAGTCCTACAAATTCCCGTTTCTTGAGTTTGCAAACAATAGAGAGAGAAATAGAGAAAGAGAGGGAGAGAGAGAAATAGAGAAAGAGAGGGAGAGGGAAATAAAGAGGTGGCAGAGAGAGACCCAATGAACCATCAAACTAGAGAGAGGTAGAGAGGTAGAGATAAAGGGAAACAAAAGATCAAACTTATTAAAGAGATTATAGAGATATAGACAGTCAGGAAAGTCCACACTTGATACAATGTCCTTGAACGATCACTATATCAAACAAGAAGTTGCGAGATCGAAATAAAATTCATCCAGAGTTTATATGTGCGGGATATAACTCTCCAGAAATAAGATAAGAATTTAACATTTCTGACTTTAACTGATCACAAATTAAACTGATGCCCATGTCAGACAGTGAGACTAAAAGCCATGAAATTTTTAAAATAAGAAACACCGTATTCGAGCATCAAGAGATTAAGGATAGGCTTGAGCTATCGTGCTTACGGTAGTACTAAAAGTGATAAAGTGATAAAGTGTACCGGGTTATATCAACCGAATCCGCAGAAACGGTGCACCGGGGTCCGGTTCATTTCTGAAGCCGGACGAACTGGCCTTTAAACTTCCCGGAGGCCAATTTTCTCGGGAAGCCGATTTATCTCCGCTAGTTTTACCCAGCTACCAACTTTTACACCTTTGGTGAGGTGAAGGGGTTCCGGGCCGGGCTCGAACCAGCGACCGGTGGCGTGGAACAAGGCGATTGCCACTGTGCCACGCCCCCCTTACAGTAGTACTAATTCCATTTTTTCATCTCTTTGTCAAAGTCGTCAAAGCCCAGCACCTTCGTGATATAATTAATCTTTATTCTAAAAAACAAACTCTCTCACTACGCTTTAGCTGTTCCCTATCCATGTTTACCACAAATAGCATATGTTAATGTCATTCGTACTAGTGTCAAAGGCACTAATACTCTCACAAGGCTGGCAAGAGTAAGTGATGCGTTCACAATATACAACTTCCAACCCCTGGGGCATATTAATAAAAAAACGCCGCAAAGGAAAGGGTTAAAAAAAGAACGAACATCGCGACTCAGAGATCATTCGACTTATTCAAACTAGTAAGGATAAGCGACACTAACACTATAAAAGTGGAAATCCACCCCCTAACTTATCTTATTCTATAAAAGGGTAACTGTAGTGTGCGCTAGCACTCAAGTTACGGAAGTAGAATTCGACTAAATTGTTCCGCTTTGGATGTAAAAGGCCGCATCTCAAATTAGAATATTCGCATATAAAATACCGGTGTATGTTTTCATTCGTATTCGTAAAGATTTTCACCTACGTTACAGACGTTTCATTATGGAAAGACGCCACAGGCGGAGTAGCCGGCTGGTAGTTCTATAACGTTCCGTTCCAGCAGCACAAAATAAGGTAAAGTTACCCGACCAGAGGCCACATTCACTACTAAATTTCTTCAAGGAATGGGGAACTATGGACAGGGAATAGTATTCTAATTCTAAAGTGAAGGTGAGTTCACCGGCACCCTCGGGGAAATGAGTGGTGAATATGGCAGATGGCATTAGGTAAAGAAAAACTAATGCTTAAAGACGAGAGCAGTACTTACGAATACTAGAAGCCAATACAGTTAAGGTTTCCCTAAATGTAAGCTTAATTTACCTTAGTTTGATTAGTTCCGAAGCAATTTCCATGGACTACCGCCACGTCAAAAATCGACTTCCTAATTATGTTTCCATCATAAAAACGCACCAAATATCTTCCCATCTAATTATAACTGTAACAAGAGGCTCAGTTCCCTCATACTCATTTGCTCCCAACTAAAGCAAGGGTAATAAAAACGGGAGTCGCATGCGCAGAGCGGAACAAATTCCCGTTGCTCAACGCTCGTAAAATAGACAATGAATGATCATCCGAATCTTGAATTAATAGTTAAATAGCGAGAAAGCGCAACATTGAATCTTATGCGATGGATGCCACACGAAAAACAACAAGGGATAACTATTAAGTTTAAACATAGTTTAAACATAATGCGTATTATCATAATACGCACCGCATTTTTTTGCATTAGTAATTACTACTCGTATTATTCCCATCAACGACCTGCATTTATTTATGTCAGATTTCCTTTCAAATAAAAACAGAAAGTAGCACTACAAAAATAGTATCTACTTTGAGGCTTAATGATCAAGCAGTCAAGCATCGATGTCAAATAAAATAAAGTACACCTGTGTACATATAGAGAATCATGCACAAAAAGTTGATTCGGTGTTGAATAATCAAATCTACTACTGTCTACAAGTCTACAAGCCATGGAATGCGTGAGGAAATTCAAACTGTCAGTTGCTAGTTGACTGTTGACTAGTTAACTAGCAATGGTAACGAGATTACGGTACCCGTTTAAACACAGATGCACTATCTTCGAACGGAGCACGAAGTTTGTTAAAATCGCTACAACCCTTCCTTCCCTTCAACAAGTTCCCCTAGTTTTATTAACTCGATTTTTTTCCCTTCAAATTTCAACGCGTATGGCGGATCACATGTTGCCTCAAATTTCCAGTGGCCCACACAAAAACGAATAAAAAGTATCCAAATTCTTTTTACGACTCGAGAGGGTTGGTCCAACAATTAGGCGCGGGGAGGTCGTAAGGGGACACCCAATTCACTATGGGGAAACGAGGAGAACCCTCCCTAAATGCCTGAATCTCTCTCAGCTGTGGTGAAGTCCGCGTGCTAGAGGCTCACTCCTTACACTAGTGAATACGCTGTCGGCCGCAACAAAAATTGTTTGATCAGTGTCGAATTACCATTGCGCAAAAGGAACAATTTGCCCGTTGAAAAGGGGCCAGTGAATTTATAAAAAAAATTAAGGATACGACGAAATGAAACGGGCTCATACAACCGTTACAAAGAAACCTAAACTAAGACAATAATATAAAGGGTTTGGGTTAATAGAAGAGTAATGAGTAAACTTGACACAATAAAGAAAAGCATGCGCAGAAGCAATATTAAAGGAAAAATACATTACAATGTAAGATCAAAAACGGGTGTCGATATAATTATTAAGATAAAAACTAACTGGACAACAGCCGCATATGTCTGTCAAGGTTCGTGTACAATGTGACACCGATGGACATCGCGGGCATTGCGAAGGACACTGAAAAGGAATAATGAGCTAAAAATGTTCGACAATCATTTTCAAACAAAAACTCTCCTCACCACCAAGCAGCATACAAAATACAAGGAACTATGGCAAACTAATTGGAGAAGTGCAAAAGGATTAAAGAACAGAACATTACAACTGATATCAAAGCTCACCTTATCCTGTGATACTGAGGCCTGAACCTGCAGGACCATAAAGGCCAAAGCCCAAAAGAGGATCCAAAAAGCCGGCAGTCTTGAGCGGGCCGGCATTGCACAGCCACAGTAAGATGGCCGGGCAAGGGCGGGCCCAGATGTTCGCCCTGTCTGCGCCTCTCCGGGGGCAGTAGCGCGTGGTCGCCTTTCACCTGTGGACCACAGTGCTTTTTCGGACTCCTACTCCGCTCCCTGAAGAGTACACACGGATGTCTCTTCCTCTCTCAGGTATGACTTCTCTCTCACGATACCGCACCGAAGGAAGCTCTTGTTATGCCGCCTTCGAGGCGACAATGCGTCAAGATTGCGGCAGGAGTACACCAGTTAGGCGCCGCTCAGGTAGCTTCTGAAATCATAGTGGTAGAAAGACTAGTGATCAGATAAAAAACACAGCGAAATTTTTACTTATCCATGCTTAGTGACCAACCACACTACAAATGAGTTTTAGCACGAACCAGCAAATAAATGGCCAATGTTCATGTCAGGATATTCAGAAATAGAAAAGGTATAGTAAAATCAAACACATCAATGACTATATACCAAACAAATTTCAAGCACAAAAAAATACAAAAATAATGCGATAAATGTGTGTATATACGGTAGATTGTGTATAACTTGCACTAAACTACAAGGAAATACGGTAATTTGGTCACAATTTAGCATGAGCGAAGTTACACAAAACACACTGACCCACTTTGCCAAACAAATAGTTTTGAACTATATAGAAAACTAAATGAGGATGTCATATTTTGACGGAGTTTCCATAAAATATATCAACGACATTTACTAAGGATCTTCACTTTCTTTGGCGCTGCAAAATTTATCAGGGGCAGTGCGCTTCTGAAATCCGCTCATATTTCTTCCGGAAAAGAAACTAAAGTGATAGATCTTACAGGAGGAACTATGACTTTATGGTCAGTGAAAACAGAGGCAAATGTACATACATATGTATGTGGAAACCACAAACAATCGACAATGCGTATGCGTTGATCACTAAAATCATGAGTTGTGTGCGTGGTGTGCAGTGCTGATCGCAGCAACGCCGCGGCGTAAAGCTCAAGCCTAAACAAACAGAAACCGTGAGGAGTCACTTGCAAAACCCCCCACCAACATAACCAAACTATTGACTGGTCTCATAATCACATGGAAGTTTGTTAAAGCGGCATGGACACAGGGTGGAACAAAAGTTGCATATAATAGATCCTGCGGTCGCCCAGCGTAGGCTATACACACCATGTACCAGACCGTGTGTATCACTCGCGTTGAACTATAGTGCTAAGACCCACAAATGTTTAGGGTATTACAGAAACGCGATTGTGGAGGCTTAAAATTCTATATTTATTTACTCCCCAATTTCGGCAGCTATGCGTCCTGACCAACGTATAAACTTACTATATATATATTACGAGACAAGAAAAAGTAGCAAACGGAATAGTAACAATAAAGCTACAATATAAATCCCTTATTTGCACTAAAATAAAACATGCGGACACTAAAGTGAGTTGCCAAATCAAACAAAATAAAATGTGAGTTTCAGTCGATTGATAGGCCATAAGTCATAAATAACGCTATATAATCTACATGGAACACTTATTGAGTGTTTGTTGGACTTTGAAGAACTAAACTGACTCTAGCTATCATTCAGCGCACGTAAAGCGCGCGAATCACTAGCGGCACACGAGCACACCATTCAAACAGTTCTTTACTTAGAAACAAAGCATAACGTCACTAAATTTACACGAATTCCCAAATGTATCAAAAGTTTTTTTTTTTGGCCTGACAGAAGTTGGACAAGTACTGAGTCTACAATTATATTTTTTTTAAGTTATATGTCTAAGTTTCTCTCTAGACATCATGATCTTTTTATAATGACTGAGAATACCAAACTCTATAAAACGCGATAAACTATTTGTGAGGCACTATGCAGGCATGCAGTGTACGCTGTACGCCCATGTAGTAATAATAGTCAAAAACCACCTAGCTTTAATTGTAAGACATCATACAGACTCGTATATGCTTATTCTACAAGAAACCAAATAAAAAATACAGCAAATAAATGCCAAAATATCCTTTTGTAATATTTCCTCAACTAGACTTGATTAGTGATCAGCTGATTGATTAGTGATAAGGCATTGAGAAGAAAAGTATTAGAAGTTTATAAAGAGAAGAGAGAAAGTGATGAAGATGAGCGGAGAAAAATAAATAGAGAGAGCAAGAGAGAGAGAGAGCAAGAGAGAGAGAGAGCAAGAGAGAGAGAGAGAGAGCAAGAGAGAGAGAGAGAGAGAGAGAGAGAGAAGACACGAAAGGGTTACATATAGTTCAGGATCCCAGTCTGTACTTTGCAAGAATGTTTTTCCTTGCATTGCTGAAGGCTTGTGTTAGTGGTTGGCGTATTTTCTATTAATCGACAAAGAGGGTCATCATTTTCTGCCATTTACTTCATGGAAGAGACTAAATTTAAATCTTACCAAGATAAACTACGTAAGATAAACTCTCGCTGTCTCAGTTCAAAAAGGGTACTTCCCCTATCTCCAAAGTCTATAGTTCTACTGGTTTATTTGAATACCCTTCGTCCAAAAAAGGCTCTAGCATTGAAAGTGCGTGTGAAGAAAACGATAAGCAGAGCACCATAATGAGAAAGAAGGGCTTGTGAAAATGTACCAGTAGCCAGTAGCAAAAAAAAGACAAGACGTTCAAATAATACATTTAAAAAGAGACTTGTTTCGAGTTGTTCAGTTACAAAACTTTGTGTTTATGCTTGTCTTTAGACATCGATGATCGATCTAGCATTTATAGAAAGCCGCGCATTACAGGCCAACTCATAAAGTTTTAGAAACATTGCAAGTTTTGTAAAATTCTACAGCCTCGGCCTATTCATAAACCTACTGTTAGATATGTGTAAATATTACAACTCGTTATGATACTCAAAATATATTAAAGGAATAATATAAAAAAGACAAAATAGTAAAATTTCAAGTTTGATGTGTCTACTTCAAGCAGGTTCAGCTCAGTCCTGAGGTGTTACCTTGTAGCCCGCACCCTGTGTATCTCCTCCCGCATTATATTACTTGATTGACTTAGCGATAAGCGTGCTCAAAACGCGCTTTCTAACACCAAACACAGTGCCGCAACCCCGCGAAATTGTCGATAAACATAAATAAAGAATATGATATTTCACACTGATAAGCCGATGGGTTTAAACAGTCATGCACATGAGAAAAATGAAGTTTTAATACTATTAATATTAAGTCTGTGCTACACATAATGAAAGAGCATAACATAATTACTGTCTGGGGTAATCGAATGCTAATTTGCTCGAATGTAATCGGAAGATTTACATCACGAACATAATTACTGTCATGAGCACATGAGCTCGATAATACCTTAAAGCGAAGTAACGGCCGGTTTTTAAACGCAACAAGTACGTCAGCATTTGCATGCAGCATATCAGCATATGCAAATGAACATAAATTAGAATAAAAAATCGCTCTACATTCGAGCAAATTAGCATAAATTCCTAGGAATTCAATTGTGCTCTATGCGTTTCAGAAACCGGCCGGTATTTCGCTTTAAGTGAACTTTTATCGGTAGCGTTTCAAACTCGATTTTTTACCGAGCTATCAATATTTTTTACATATGACTATAAATTTGCTTATGAAGGAAAAATTAGGAAAGTAAACTTTTTTAACAAGATTTGTACATAAACTAGCCTACAGGTAGAGTTTTTCTTGTGTATCTAGAGCACCCTGGATGGAGTGTAAAGAATGAAATAGTATTGAAAATACCAGATTTACAACACAGTTCAATTTCAATATAAACTTGGGTTTACTTTCGACGAGGGCGGGGGTGCAAAGTTCGCCGAACGTAAAGATTTTGAATGGCATTGCGATAAGAAAATCAGATTTTAATAATGCATAAAAGCATCAGATGTGAAGTTGTTGGTGCTTCAGCCAGGACTAAGGAATGCAAAAAGATAAGCAAATTCTTTGCTTAACTCGCTCAGTATAACAATACCAAAACAAGTACATTTTTTGGGAACTCAGCAATAAAAGAAAGAATGCGGATAGATTTACGTGACAGTTTTTCGATTCACATACTGTCGATTTCCTTCGAATAAAAGGTAAAGTAAGACACTAACATAAAAAAAATTATACGATTTAGTGAAAGTAGGAGTAAATTTCAAGTTAGATATGAATTAGTGAAGTCTATTTCAAGCAGGTTCAGCTCAGTCCAGATGTGTTACCTTGCAGCCCGCACCCTGCCTATCTCATCTCTCAACCCGCAATATATTACTTGATTGCCTAACATGAAAAGGACAAATAACAAGAATGTGAATTCCTAAGACAAGGTCCAATAAAACCCCAATGTATTAGAATTTGAAGCAAAAGCTCATTGACAATTTGTTTATGTTTCGGGAGGGACGTTTCCGTAGTGTCCCACCAGTATCTGCTACTCGCATCAGCTAGTTTAGTATGCAGTAGGATGCAGTAGGATGCAGTAGCTCCGCCCCTGTGTTCTAGTGAATGAACCCTTAGATTAAAGGAAGTTTTTTTTAAAGTAAACAGCAAGGAGGAAATGCAAAACTTGTGCCAGATAATAAAAACAGACATGCTCGTTCGTATGCGTAGAGGTTGCCGGTTTTAAAGGGACAGGCGCATCAAAGTAAGCCTATATTTACGATTTGTTCATAATTAATATAAGGCATTTTTATTACAATATACAAACCAAATTTCACCTACATTTACCCTGGGGAACTTTTTGTAATGAGCTCATAGTAGATGTATACCGTAAAACTGTAGATTTCAAAGCTGTGTATGCAAATTTTTATCGCATTCTAATTTCACGATAAAATCCTGGTAAAGATCCAGGTAAAGGATAAGTAAATAATAAAAGTGGACATAAATACGCTTTAATATATTTGCAATTATTATGTTAAAGCGGACCGGAGAGGATATGCAATTCTAACACTTGTAATCGGGAAAATAAATTCATTATTGCAAGGTTGCACATTTCTGAAGAACACAAGCACGAAGTATTAGAGCACATTACCCGTGACATATCGGAATTTCGAATTCGTTGAATCGTTTCCGTGACCCAAACAAGGAGTAGTAGGGGCTTATCTTTTGCAGTAATGTTTATTGACAGAAAAAGGCGGCGTAACTGAGTGACAGGCTACTTTGTATAGAAAAACGGGTAACAACACCACTGATTAGAGAGCTTAATTAGGCGAGCGAGAATCTGTATTATGTACAACAGCTTTAGGTGTGGAAACAGAGGCAGAAATACAGAGAAAGGGAGAAACAAAAGAATGAGTTAGAGATAGAGATAGAGATAGAGAGAGAGAGAGAGAGAGAGAGAGATAAAGATGATAGATAGGCCAGATAGAGACCACACATAGTACAGCCTGTAGCGTGAATGTTACAAATGAAAAAAGTGTACTGTGACAATTTCGCTGGCAATTACACCATGTGTCATAATGGTAGAAGCGAGAATAAGAGCGAGAATCTATGCCGCTTGCATTTTGCAAGCCGTCAACTTGCCGCATCGGGACTTTGCGCGCCGTCGTCACGCGGCTTGCACGCCAACTTTCCTCAGCGATTAACTTCGAAGAAACTTCGACTCTAGAGTGCAAGTTTCTCTTCCCATACATAAGCCTTACTTGCACCGGAACTTTCCGTGCGCAAGTAACTTCCGTGCGCTCTGAAATGTTGGTGAGAACGCAAGTAGCGCGGACTTACTTGCGCACGGAAGTTACTTGCGGTCTGAAATGTTGGTGGAACCGGCCTCTGGTTGGATCTACATCTACAGCTTGAAGCCTTCGCTCGGAATTTTGTTGCAGTTTCATAAATAGAATCAAAGGACCAACTCGAACAAATCTAATGAATTATATTGAAAAAAAGATCAGGAAAGAAATTCTCCCTTCTTATATTTTGTGAGTCACTAAGAAGAGAAAAAGCTTCACATTTTGAATACAAATGAGCGTATTTATTGAATATAAATTATTATCCCATATGGTTTATTTTTTATTTTTGTTCGTCTAATATATGTGGCTGGGAATTTATAGCTGCTTCAAGACAGGAAGAAGAAACGTCGTTTAGAAAAATTAATCAAAATTACAAAGTGTAAGTTATGCCTTTCATTAAATCATATATGTACATGCCAAGATTCTCATTTTTTTTTTAATTTTAAAGGGAGTGAGTGTCTGGTACCAGTAAAATTCCGAACACCCGGAAAAGATAGATAGAGAGAGAGGAGAGAGAGAGAGAGATGAAGAGACAAGGAGTAGGAAAAAGAGAGAAAGAGAAAAGTTTCAGACAGTAAAAGTCATTTTCAATACTATCAATGAACACAGGTGGCCAAGGCAAGCTCATGGGATTAAATCATTAAATGAACCCAAAAAACCGTAGGAGCCACAATTTGAATGGATAATTTACAGGAAAAAAACAGCAGCTGGATCTGGTATTTCGTCGAGAAAACGAAAGTTATTAGGCATTGATTTGTACAATTTGTACTTATGGAAGTTCAGAAAAAAAGTTGAAATATAATGTAAATCTGTAGATACTGAAATCTGAACTGTACACAAATGAAGTAAATATGTTAGGAGAAATGAATGTGACTATTAACTAGAATACATTCAGTGTATGTAGTGCGGTACATACACTCCGCATCTGTTACATAATCTTTCTAGTGGATTGAATAAGTTAAAAAAAGCTAGCATAAAGCCCTAAGCCATCCTACTCTGTATAATAACATACTTATTAGTGCAAAAATAGAAACAGTAATTTTGTTTATTATTTTGATCCAAGTTACAGTTAAGTTTTAAAACCCAAAAACAATATTGGCACTGTAGCCGATAGTCAACAATGGAAATATAAAGGAAATGGAGGAACACTTTTGGTAATGGTTCCCTTTTTTTCGTGTTCAAACCCATTTGAAGACCACTTGGTGACCTCGTTACCAAGTTTTCTTGAAAGCCGTTCTCAACTGGTCTTTACGTTGCACATGTGGCAACGCGCAAACACGTATATATTATAATACATAACATGGACAAAGTGCATAAGATGTTGTAAGATATTGAAACTATAATAAAATATATAAAAATATAAAATATAAGAAAAAATCGGCATTCTCCATGCTCACAATCTATCGTTTATCCCCGGCTCGCCTAGATCCAGATATAGAGCTATTTGACATACATATCACACATATCCCCACACACATCTAGAGATATCATCAATCATGGAAAATAATCACCCGTACCTATTTTAGATACATTCATGCAACATTAGGGGCTCAGACCCATGAAGAAACGAATTTTTTGAATTTTTGAATATTTATTATGCTCATTAAAAGAGCGCAACGCCGTGAGAGACGATGAAAAAGATCAAATAGCTTTCAAATAATTTCCACCTACATCATATAAACGTATGTCCACAAGAGTTAACAAAGAAAACCCGTATGATTACAAATCAAACAATTTGGTTCCACACAAACAGCCAGTCCGGTGTATTTTAACTTAGTTTAGTATTTTGTTGAATCTCTACCAAATGAAAGACCTCAAGAGAAAGATCAATGTTTTCTTAGATTTTTACCCTTGCCGAGCACTTTCTACTTTACTTTAGTGATAAACCTCAATAAAAATATTGTATATATTATGTTCATTATTGTACAAAGCAACTACTTTAAAAGTTCTTTCATTTGCCACACAAGAAAATGTTAGAAAAAAGAAACATATAATTGTTTCCTTTGCTCATTCATATAAAGTCATCGCGCGGCTCTATTAGTCTGTGAAAAGTGATTGAAAGCCGCGCGCGGCTCTAGCTTCGCGCGCAGAGGTGGTGCCGTCGCGTATACGTAAGAGTTCGTTGTTTCTTTCTCGAATAATAGGTTATAACTTTATTGAGTTGGAACGCACACCTTTAACCAGGTTATACTACATAGTATCTAAAGGAAACAATGGGGAAGTAAGATAACCGTATCATAAATCCCAAATGCAACTTAATAAGCACTGTAAATATTTGTGTTGATTGAGACATAAAGGAGACTAATAATGTCTGATTTTTTTTCTCGGGAAATCCTATTTCCAGTTTGAAACCCACCCGAAACAAAGACGGGAACAAGTGAAAATTGAAAAAGGTCTGGATTTTTTTAGTCTCTCTCTCTCTCTCTCTCTCTCTCTCTCTCTCTCTCGAAAGACGAAACTCGGGTGGTGCGCCGCGAGAGTCTGGCTTCAAAGCGAAATACCGGGCGGTTTTTGAAACACGTCGAGTAGGCCAGCATCCTTATGCAGCGTATTCAAATGAACATAAATAAAAATAAAAAATCGAGCTAAATTCGAGCAAATTAGCATAAATATGTAAGGATTCAGTTGCGTTTCAAAAACCGGCCCGTATTTCGCTTTAATACTGGAAGAATTTTTTGCTCATTAATGCACAAGTAGCAGGTAAAATAGTGGGCGGCAACTTCGCCAGTGTCTATAAGCTCGGTGAGATACGCAAGAGTTTCAGGTTGAAATCGCATGGATCACACAAAAATGAAATACTTCAAAGCAAGTACGATGCCCGATTAGTCTAAGCCTTAGCTTAGACTGATCGGACATCGTACTTGCTTTGACATCGTACCGACGTAGCCTTTAGTGACGTATACGGTGCCCCTCCCATTACTTTCCCCACCGAAACTGACACACACCTATTCACTTGTTGTTATGGGCGTCCTTGTGGTGCTAATTTATGACCGCTCCTTTGCCAGCGCTTCGCACTTTTGTCGGCACCTTTTCAGCACCTTACCGGCAATTTGCCGGACCGAGTTCCAATTAAGAGGTACTCTAGCCAGCGTTTTAGTTCATTGGTGATTATGTAAATGATCAGCATCACACCAGCTTTTCGTGCGCTTGAACCTTTGGATAGAAGCAGCCTCACATAGTTAAAAGACTCAAAATGGGTGTTTTTCCCAGGGGATATGGCTGGGTACAATGATGAAAATCATTGGGAGTAAAAAGTGATAAGTTCAAACACTAGCCAAAAGAGAGTGCATGCTTGGAAGGGAAACCTTGAAAACAGTCTCTCAACCTTTTCATATGTAGTCACTATCGATATAGAGGCTAGAGGTTTAATAGTGGTATGTTCTACGGGCAGACAAATCGACGCTGAGGTAAAATTGGTCTCCTAAAGGATAAAAATTCAATCATATAAACTTTGCTTTATTTTAGCATTTCGAGCGTAACGTGCTTCGCAACAAACAAACAAACAGACAAACCAGTGGCAAGATATTTTCAAAAAAGACATCGTCCATAATATAGTGCTGTCAACCGGTCAACCTCACCTTTTTTGTGTGTTTGTCTCCTTTTAGCGATTAAATCTAAATCGTTCACATAAATTTCCACCCTACAAGGTCACCTTTCGAGAGTTTCTCAGGTGGCGATAAATAAATGAATGAGGTTTAATGCAAAAAATGAAATCGACAGGACTTCCACTGTTTAATAACTGTTTAATACATGACTTGATGTTTAATAAATGACTTGATAAGAAAAGAGCATAGTTAACAAGATGAAGAAATTACTGTAACTTATTTGTAACATTTACCTGAATGAGTTTTAAATTTGTTAGTAAGTGTCAAAATTAATGGATTATGGGATGTATAAATAATAGAGGCTACTAAAATTAAAAGGCGGTAGTTGGACCACTACTCTAAAAAACGCAGGCAAAGTAAACCAACAATGCAAATAATTTGAGACCTAAGAGAGGGCACACTAAGATATTGAAAAATACGATTATGACGGTAAGCGATTAAATAGCAAAGGTACTTAATCTTTAAAAAGAAGTTTTCGGAGTCGGAAACTTATAGTGATGTGATCAAAGCAGAACTGTCGAGTTCTAGCCGAGCCCCCGCCTGGGAACTGGATATAATATACATAAGTACAGCTATAAGACGAGGTACTTAACTAGATTAGACTGGTTAGGCTGGTTCATTCAATAATTCAGGCATGCTCCTGAACTATGTGGTGTATGCAAATCAGCTCTCAGGTTTGGTGATCACTAAAGGCGCAATATTAAAGGGGGTATGGCACGTGGTTGAGAACCTTACTGTATGTATTTTCATGCATTCCACGCAAAATGTATTCCATTTTGTGCCCTCCCACACAAAATGTCAGAAAAGTTCAGTCATACTCACGTACCGTGTTATATGCAAATCTGCTACCTAGGATGTTGATTAGGGAAGATGGAAATTAATATTCGTGAACTATTATTTTTCCCAATACTATACACTATATAAGTAAGCTTCTGAAAAAGCGTTAGCTTCCCCTTGCTGGGACTACTTGACTCTATGACTCGTCGATGTGTGATTTATGTATGAAAAGTTTGAGGGAGACGGAGGTTAGGCCAAATTTAGTTTGTACTTGTTGTTGAATAGTATATCGTGTAAGTTCTTTTGAAAACGAACACGAAATGGTTTTGAACCACACTGTCCGAACCACACAGTGATGAAACTAACAATAAGATGTGGCGCGGTGCGGCGACAGGATGGCGAAAGCGTGGCGAAGATGGGGCCAGACGCGCGGCGACATGATGGCGAAAGCGTGGCGAAGATAGGGCCATACGCGCGGCGACAGGATGGCGAAAGCGTGGCGAAGATGGGGCCAGACGCGCGGCGACAAGATGGCGAAAGCGTGGCGAAGATGGCGAAGATGGGGCCAGACGCGCGGCGACAGGATGGCGAAAGTGTGGCGAAGATGGGGCCAGACGCGCGGCGACATTATGGCGAAAGCGTGGCGAAGATAGGGCCATACGCGCGGCGACAGGATGGCGAAAGCGTGGCGAAGATGGGGCTAGACGCGCGGCGACAAGATGGCGAAAGCGTGGCGAAAGCGTGGCGAAGATGGGGCCAGACGCGCGGCGACAGGATGGCGAAAGTGTGGCGAGGTTTCATGTGATACAAGCCAACTGTCCATGACAAGTATGTTAAAAGATGAAGGTAAGGTAAACCAAGGAGATTCTTGTTGGGATCGGGTTCCCTTGTGAAGGACTGAGTTCCTGCTAGCCTTAACCTTTGCTGGCTCCAAGTTTCTTGACCATTTTCCAGGGCATTTTTTAGAAAAGGGAATGTGATTCCCCCATTTTGGAGGCCTTGTTCGGGGGTCACACCTCAGTGGACAACACACACAAATAACAAGGGAATTGCAAGTCACAACCATTTTAAAGGGAACAAACCTTGAGAATGTAAACACGTAGGTGAACACACACTCTAGGGCAATACGTAAACGCCAAGTAGTCAAAGTTTCCAAAGCGGCCTGACACGTGGTTTTGAACGGCAGCTCGATTATGTTGTGCCCATCCGGCACACATGGGTACATAACAAATGGAGATAAAGTTATCCAAAGTAAGCTTCACAGTGTCAGGTTTTAATGATAGCCACTGTTATGTAGTTACCAGCACGGTATGTAGTTTCCACAAAAGCAAACCTATCAACAGTAACTTTCAGCATCTAACTGGGTGTACTCAAATAGATGAGACTTGAGGAATACATGATATATGTAATGTCAGGGGCCGAAATGTATATTTCAAGATTTCAAGCTCAAATTGTGACAAACGAAAAAAGTAAAGGTTTCCCTAATCAGCAGATTTAACTCTACGTGGGTCGTCGCCTGCGATCCAAGCATACTAAATCCAAAGCATGCCAGAAAACCCGAATTCACGTTTTCATTTTCTCTCGAAAAACGCAAAATTAGGGTGATCAGTGTTCAGCTCGGCGTGGGGTCTTTTAAGAACCATCCATTCAATTTGAATAACAATAGTTTCTTCTCTACTATCTACTACTCCATGCAAAGAGTCGGCAATATCTTGTAAAGTATGCATGACATAATTTGAACATTTACTGGTTTATGTCAAAATGCGGTCGTGAATACTCTACAGGCTTCAGGCATACACACATATGACTCCCAACATATCCCAATCTTTTTGCTTTCTAATTGTAATTTAGAATTATTTGTTGGTTACTTTATTTATTATTATTATTTATTAAATAACACCACAGGGCCACAGAAGGGACTGCACCACAATGAAATGATGAAGAAACCTTACAAGCAAGCGAACACCTGGTTTCTGAGCATTATTGTAAGAAGGCACATCATAGTCTAACAAAGTAAAGCAGCACCATATATATAAAGTCCATTAAAACTTATATATGCCATTAAAAACTGGAAACCAGCAATTAAATAATGGTCCTAAAACCTCAGTCTTACTCAAGCGAAATAATCGGTGTAAGAAAGTAGATCAAAGGAAAAAAGCATAAAAGGTCTTGGTTGAAAAATTGCATTTCTCTATAAGAACTAGAGAAAATTGCTCTGCAACCAAATCGCGTCTCTCTCTAACTCTCCCTCTCTCTCTCCTCTCTCTCTCTCTCTCTCTCACCTCTCTCTCTCCACACCTATTATAGAAAATGATTTATTTATCCGGACCCCTTTTGACGGAAAATACACAAACGTAATAAATTGCGGAAAGTTTCAGAGACCTGTTTCGTTTTACAATAAATTCACAAACCAATAAGAAAACGTAGACAAGGTTGGTCGAGAAAATACTTTTTTTTTTGCACGTGAAGGTATTTTAAAGCGAAATACCAGCCGGTTATTGAAACGCATCTCAAGTACTTGCATTCCTATGCATTTACGGAACGCGGGGTCTAATTGGGGTCCAGTTTTTTTTCTAATTTTTGCTCATTTGCATGTGCTGCATAGGAATGTACAGAATACGTTTCAAAAAGCGGCCGGTATTGTACCATCCGCAAATGCTATAACACTGGCCATTACCCATCAACTTACCCATCCCAAAATGCTGTGTTACAGGTGTTGCGACTGAAATTGGACACAATTGGCTCACGCGTGGCGCTCTTCCACGCTGCGCGGCGATCGCGCGGAATCTCACCAGTATATAAATGAACAAAGTTTGGCTTTACCATGGTTCGGCATCTGTGGGTCTACTTTATATTCTTTTTCTTCTTTGTTGCATTGGTTACGTTTTGCGCAGCTATGATTCAGTATTCTATACTCTTCATTTGTATGTAATATTCAAAACATTCAAATATGTATGTGAGATAGGATAGCAGTGAAATCTTTATTTACAACATGACAAAAATAAAGGGATATGTACACAGTAAAATTAACAATGCATAAATAATGCAAAAAAATAAGACATAATAAATTAAAAACAGAAAAATTATGATACAGGCGTCGGAGAATTACAATTTGACAAAGTCCACCATGAAAAAAGGCAGTGTGGCAATGCCAATGATTTAGCATTGAAATATTAAAGATGTTAGTGTATAACTCACTTGAAAACCGCTATAGGAGTGAGAGAAATTGGCTATAGCTAGATAGATACGGTACAACATTGTTATTAAGAGACATTACGAATACTCTCAGCTCATGGCATAGCAACTAACAATTCAATTTTAAAGCGAAATGAAACATGGTTTGTGAACGTCTAGCACGATAATTTAACACAAGACATATGTCGTCAACCACTACACAAACTTTCCTTTGTCATAGTTTGTACTCACGGTTTCACTTCACAGTTCTATTCACATGTATTATATGCAAATCATGTTCCATTGTGTGCTGTATATTCACAGTAGGACGCACGAATTTTCGTAGTGCACGGATTCTTCACAGCCATATTAACACTCTTCCATAACCGTTTAAATTTTAAATTCTCAGTTGGTCTTTAAAATTATAAATTATAATAGTAAAAGAGCTGGAAGCAGTATTAAAGACAATATTCCCAAGGGCCTTTCGGACCCTTTTTTAGTATCTGAAGTTGTTGGTAGAACATTAACCTCTCTGCCTTCCATACACGAAAAATATCGTGCAAAATCCGCATGTCGAAGCGAGCAGAGCTGGGCGAGCCTGAAATTCGTATATATTTTTTGTAGAAATTCATTTTTCAAAAACTTTGTAAAGACATAATACAGCGATACGAACCAAAACAAAGGGCCAGATACAAGACGATTTTCGTAGAAACACTATAATGTGGTTTGCAAGTATCCCAAAAATTCGGTGTGATTCTGTCAATACTACCGTATTTCTGCACGAAACCTGCATATATCATATGGAAAAATAAAAAAATATTCTCGTGTAGTTCCAAGATATGGTAAATTTTCAGTATACTTGCAAACCCCATAAGAGTCACATTTGAACAAGCTCGTCTCTAACTAGATTCTTTTATCTAGTTGGTGAAACGTACATCACATGCAGTGTTTTGTTGTAAACCGAGAAAGTTGTCTTACCTAGAAGAAGTTTTGTCGATCGCATGTACAAAAGATATGAGATAAAAAGCGGTTCATTCGGTCAATGAACCTTTTTATCTCATATCTTTTACTGCTGTATTATTTTCAAAATTCTATCTATAAAAAATAAAAGTAAAAAAAAAAATAAACTAATGTCCCACCTAAAATCCCCTGTCGGCATATCGGGTTTCCACCCAACCGAGTTCACATTTATATACTTTTGGAAAAGTTTCTCGTCGTTAGAGAACTTTTGCACTAGCAAGTCCACATCATTTGGTGAAAGGGAGGACAGACCGAACAGCTGAATAATTTTATAATATTAATTTGCATAATCATACAAATGGCTTGCATGCGACAACGCTACGGTGTGGCGTTTTCCAAAGTGAAGATCAATGTACAGTACCTCATATCAACTGTTTCCGCAGAAACGGTGCACCGGACCGGGGTCCGGTGTCGAAAGAGATCAATACAGTATTGTATATCATAAACCCTACATCTTTCATTGAGTATTCCTTGGTAACGTCCACTTTTCCGTCTTTGTTCAAGTCTCGCAGGTCGACCCAGTAGGTTCTGAATGTGGAATACCGATTAGGCACGCTTCTGCGCTGCGAACATTCAGGCTTGCGAGGCTTGTACTAATGAGCCTTTGCTAGCGCGATAGAGCTAACATATTTGGGTTTCATCCGACCCTCTTTTTTTCGCTTTCCTCCTCAAATTTTTTTAATCTAATTAGGATAATCACTATAAAAAGGGGAGAAAGTGGAATTTCATGAAACTCACGTAAAGTCTTTGATTTCTCCCGTGCTGTCTTCAACGTCGAAAAGTCTGAAGGAGGGGTTGTTTGACCCGGCACCGGGCAGGTCGGAGAACCAGGGAGTCACTGCCGGGGACATCCAAGCCACATTGACTGCATCACCCTCGTCATTCTGCAATCAATCAATAAATAGGATTTATTGATTTGGTAGAACCGAATCAATTTAAAAGATTGACATTTTGGTCGACTACCGAGCTGCAACTTTTAGTTCCATACGATTATTCCAAGTTCGAATCAGATTCGTGTATATAAAAACGATACAAAACACTTGTAACTGTATTTTTTAGCATAATATATCATATCTGAAAAAATCTGTAGTCTTGGTCGTTGTGTAGTCTTGCTACAGTTCTGTGCCTGGCCCAGTGCCAGTTCTATCTCAAATCAGTGATTTCCCATAGGAATTTGTCAATTTTCACCGATTAACAGCCTAAGCGCTTAAGAACTTAAACCGGATTAGCTTAGCATTAATAAGATGGAAAGAGAAAGTACATTGAAAAATAATGAAATTCTTGATAACAGATCAGTGTTACAGAACAAAAACAGGCACAATTACGTTGACTCAAAAAAAGGAATGCCAGAAAGTCGTGGTGAAATGCGAGAAGGAAAAATAGGATTATGGGAAACGGAGATTATAAAAGATGAAGAAACCCCTGCGGGTATGAGTTGCTGACGCACATAGGCTCAGTTGGCGCACCAGTGGCGAACAATCTGCGCATCATAAGGGACCTTGTTGCGAGGTCTTCCGTTATCCTTGAGTGCGGCGACGACGCGGGGGTTCATCAGAGCAATCAGAGGCGGTATTTACCAACACGCAGGGAACCCTCCCTGGCCTCCTCAGGGAGTTAAAGAGTGCGTAGAGAGGGCGAGAGCAGAAGAGATTCAGAGCATTCGTGAGCCTACCGCAGGATCTCTATGTGTTGGTTACGGCCTCAGTTCCCATTAAACGATTAAACAGCTCACCCTGACAATGTGGAACGTGTCGGTATGATGATGACCAAATATCATCCACTTAATATTCTTCGAATATCGATTGATTATCGATAGGAATCGATCATTGTACTCTGGACGGAACCATGTGATGTTCGGAGTTCGTTCAAAAGCTGAATAAAATAAAATAGTAGTTCGCACGGTGCTGTACCTACTTTGAGAAATTTGCAATGTATGTAAATTTGGTGCCGGAAGCTTCGGACGGGCACCAAAAATTAACATAGGATACATAGGAAATGTGTATCATATGCAAATTTCCCAAAGTAGGTGCAATACTGCTTTAAAGTGATTTGACACGTGGTTTTCAAAGGGCTGCTGGACAGCTACATTCCTTGCAAATTTTGTTCCATTCTAGCACACATTTCAGAAACGACTTACATTTTGACACTCCTGACAGCTACAGAGTTTCCTTGAAGAGTATAAAACCTGTTTATAGCAAGTGTACGGTACACCACTAATTACATAAACTATAATGTACTACTCACCTCCAGGCCCAATATGTGCCACAACGTGGACAATACTCGAACAGTCTTGTGCCTGCACTCTCTGCTTTCCACTCGCTCTCTCACATCCCTCTGCCTTCTGAAGTTCGCCCTCAAAATAGGCGAATTGACCAGCTGGATCCACTTTGTCGGTGAAGTTGTCGTATGCCTTATTTGCTCTGAAATGGCGAATATGGTGTCGAGGTAAGTGGCGCCAATGGAGACAATGAATCGCGGGTTCGATTCCCCGGCAACACCTTAAAACGGCATAGCACGTGGTGTTTGAATGAAGTGTACAGGACAACACATTCACAGGTATTATGCGCAAATTGTGACGGCCACCAAAGATGCGCATAGAAAAAAGTGCAGTTGTGCAACATACGTTTCAAAGTCATATGATATACAACTCTAAGAACTACTTGCGTTTAATAACTTATTGCCGCAAGAAGTAATTGCTACCAACACTCACGCATAGTACATATTCGTATTCAAAACGAGAATCTTTTGATTTGTGCCCGGCATTTTATATCCATAATATCCGCCTTTGAGGAACCGTTCCTGAAAATACGGCTATATGCGGATTAATAGATGAGAAGCACTTGCACTTGGGCTTAGGCTTAGGCTTAGGCTTAGGCTTAGGCTTAGCTACACTTCTGACAATAAGTGAGTTATTCGGGCAGAATTGTTGGTTTGCAAGGTTTTTCTTTCCAGTAAAAACGCAATATTTGGATTCTTATATTGCGTATCTAACACCCTTGATTACTGGTAAAACCTACAAGACCATAAATATCAACAAGCGGATCGTTATACAAAGGAAAGTGGTGTATTGTAACTCGTTGGCTAATTTAACTTCGGCGGTGCTCTGCAAGAACCTCACGCTAAACGATCGCGCGGCAAGAAACTGGCGTGCATATGGCGAACACATGACGTCAGTCTGGAGAGGCACCCACCTTATTCTCTTCTCCGATTTGTTGTTTCCACATGTTTTCGTATGCCTTTTCATACAATTGACTTGATGGGTCAAATGCGTTCGCCGGTGAATAATCGTGATTTCCAAATGTAGGTAGGATCTTGATATTTGGAAAGGCCGAGAAGAGAATCTCAGTGGTACGAGCCATACCGCGGAGCACATCTGCAATTACAGTTGTTATAATGCATATGGTTAATCGCTTGTGGGCACTCGTGTAGCTAAACCTATGGGGGGAAACCAAGGACTTATGTATATTCAGTGCCAAGGACGAACGTATATTCTAACGTTTGAGTGATTAGTGATGTGATACTTGATATAATAACCGTTTATTGGTTAACAATCAATACAAATAGTCAACCAAAGGGAACCCTTAGACCCCGCGCTTCACAACGCGAAAGTACTTACTAGGGACCAAATATATAGATAAAGCTGTATGTTCTGAACTGGGGTGATGTTGTTTTTAAGGAGGCAATGATTTGTAACCCTGATCAAATATAATTGACTTTAACGCAAAAAAACGCGTGGTCATTCTAGTAGAACAAGAAAACGGTATAATCCATATGAGATTACTGTATTACAGTATTATCCACTCACATTCCATATTGTACCCTTCGACATGTGGTGTGTTATCACCTGTCCATAGGATAAGGTCCGGTTCGGGCACTGACTTCTTAGCTGCAGCAACAGCCCATCTTACAAGCGACTGCAAAAGTGAGGTTGAGAAACATTGAGTCTAAGTCAGCTTCAATGCCATAATTTAAAGCGCAATGGCAAGTGGTTTTTGAAACGCATCGTGGACAAATGAATTCTTACATATTTATGCCAAGTTACTCGAATTTAGCTCGATTTTTTTATGTTCATTTGCATGAACTACATAAGAAGGCTGGTGTACTCGATGTGTTTCACAAACCGGCCGGTATTTTGCTTTAAAGCGCAATGGCAACTGGTTTGTGAAACGTCATCGTACTACGTTGTGGTCATGAGTAAGAATCTATGAGAATAGTCTCTTGCCACGTTACTACCAGGTAGGTGATCTGAGACCGCCCCATATGTGTGCGCAATGGTACGCAGTTTGCGATGAACATCGACATTCCCTGTACTATATGTAAATTTAGCGACCTTCTGTTCCAGAAGGGCACATAATGGAACATGAGATACAGTTGTGAGTGGGTTTGCCATTCACAAATCATGTACAATATCCCTTTAAAGTGGACATACCTCCGGTGAATCGCACATATAGTCTCCATATTGTCCAAGTTTTTCCTGTTCAAATTGTGGTATTTTATTATTCGAATGACAATTCTTTTGAGGATTTCCATTTGTTGAATAGTCGACGTCAAGATGGAAATCAGTTATTTGAAGAACCTAAAAAAACTATTAAAAACACTAAATGTATTATTTCAACCATAAATAATATAGTACTCTATTTGAGGATGTGGTATGCTAACATAAAACGGACAACGTTAGCCACACAGCAGAGACTGAACTCTGCGTGGGTCCTGCCACCCGTAACTGTAATACCCTGTATCCTATTGTAAGTGTACTAAAATTTTACAAAACATGGATGAATTCGACGAAAAAAATAAATCTAAACTGTCTAAACAACTTAGGCTTAGGCTTAGGCTCACCCGTAATGAAGAAGCCGAATAAATAAACAACAAAAATATTGTGACGCTCCACCGTGTAACCATTTTACACTTATACTAATAATAATAGAAAGTGTGCTGCGACGAACTGAAATGAGTACATTGCGAGAAAAACACTGGTAGAGAAAGTAGACGGTACCGTACGAAAAAAATCAGCAATAACAAAATACGGTGTAACACAGTACACCGGAGGAACAGTGGCCGATACAGTAATCCAAATATCACGAAATAAAAAGATGAGATCAGAGTTCGCGGGTGTCACGTTCTCAGGGCCGTCAATCAAACGGCCTTGTAATTCTCACTTCTGAGTCGCCTTATCAGTACACAATAAAAGGAGTTAGAATGCCTCCCCAATAAGTGAATAAACCATAAAAAGACAGGAATGATTTACTGCAAAACTTGCACTGCGGGCGCCATTTTATTTACACGCATTGTCTGCTTGAAAGGTCAGAGTTTTAGAGAGGGAAAATATCGGCATCCGAAACAGAAAAATTACAGTAAATCCGAAAACTGTGCAAAACGGGTAGTGCGTGGGGGTGGGATGCAGACACAGATTAAAGAGAACTCCATATTACCATACCTAATCTACACCTGCATGGGTCCGCATCAGTTTTACCGAAGGCAAAGTGTAGCATCTGCATTTGAGTGAATTCCATTTGGTTTGGTTTTATACCTTCTTGTGACACGTCGCGTAGAATGAATGTCGAATGCCAAATTAACCACATCATGTATCTTTTGAAGCCCGTTGTTCGCGAAACTTCCGCTTGTTGTATCCCCATTAATTATGTGCAAATTATATTACAACAACGACACCTCAACCAACTAAATGCTAATTGCGGCAATTTACTTCATAGTTCCCCAACAAAGATCACTGACTCCTGACTGCCTGCACAAGGCGCACTTTTACCAGTTAATTGATCCGTCAACACTGGAAACACGTGTGCATTTTCCAGATAACATGCTTTTTTACAAGATTCTGCATGTTTACAACGGCTTCGGAAAGTGGACAAGCCACGGGTCACGCTGTTCCGGGTGATAAAATCAAACTCAAATTCAACTATAAGCTCAAAAGCAGCTATTTCCAGTTTGTAGGGGGGAGCAAGAATGAAGCACTGATCATCAATTATGTGCCTACAAGGAGGAAATGATACACAGGACTTAACTACTGTGCGTAAATGGAAGTTCGTTTATGGCAAGAATAGTGATCGGAACATAATATATCATGATCAAAGTTTACTTAAATACATGTATACATTTGGGATAGCCTCCAGAGATGGCCTGCGCCAAAAGGGGTCATGCCGCGTAACTAAGACTTTACGCACTTAGTTACGCCTGGGAAAATTTCTTGCTTTCTTTAGAAATAGACAACTTAACATTAGCTTTTATAACTTATAAATATTTAGTATCATACAGTACAAGGCGGAACTAACCAAAGGACTGTGTGAGAGTGTGATTCCAAACGAACTCCACAAAGATCGCTCGGTTTACGACTGTAATTGAAACCCTTCCGTGATTTATAAACAAGAATCTGGTGAAAGATTCTGTTTTTATTCGGAACAGTCGCAGTGAACCTCATCGTCGCGTGAAGTTTTCACGCGGGCAACAGGAGCGCGCACATTGAATATTTTCGCTCGCGCTATCGTGGCTC
Source organism: Pelodera strongyloides (assembly GCA_036852015.1). NCBI lineage: Eukaryota > Metazoa > Nematoda > Chromadorea > Rhabditida > Rhabditidae > Pelodera > Pelodera strongyloides. The sequence continues at coordinate 155,001 of JAANDG010000205.1, forward strand.
GCCTGTGGCGCAACACTGGCTCACCACTGTAATTTGATGGGGAAAGGACACCAACGTTAAATGCAAGCGCGCTAATTCAAGGATTAGACTGTTAAGCCGCTTAGAACACAGCACGCAACATTTTTTCCAAAAAAGAATTATCACTGACAACCTTTTATAGACAATCAAAGGCGTGTCGCGTTTAGAATCAGGATAGAAATAGAGCAGTACATTATAGACAACAAATTATAAGCGTCTTATGTACGAAATGCGTCACGACTGATTGTGATTTGAAGCTATGCTCTAGTCTAGTTGCAAAAGAGTTAGGATATATATAGAGAGTTAGAATATTGAAACAACTGGAAATAAATCGACAAATGAAACGTATCGAATAAACAGGGACCGACTATTTTTGTTGGTTAAAGCGAAATGCTAGCCCCTTTGGAAAATTTGCATATGATAAGCAAATCCTATGTATCCTATGCTGATTTTGCGCGATCGTCCACGGAAATCGCGCAAAATTAGCATAGGATACATAGGATTTGCTTATCATATGCAAATTTTCCAAAGGGGCCAGCATTTCGCTTTAAAGCGAACCACCGGCCGGTTTTTGAAACGCACCATGGACAACTGAATTCTTACGTATCCATGCTAATTTTTATCTAATTTATGTTTTTTTTGCATATTATGCATAAGAATGCTGGTGTACCCGATGCGTTTCAAAAACCGGCCAGTATTTCGCTCTAAAAGCAGGCCTACAAGAAACAGCTTCGTTTAAATTTCTTGGGCTCAAAGAGGAAGTTTCCAAAAGCGCCGAAATCAAGAGATCCTGAAATCGAAAGATGCGGTAGCGTCCTCAAAAGTCTAAAATGACCACGTGTTAGTGGTCGTAAATGTGTCAATTTTCTCGGACATGTGATGTAGTTGACGCCGCTGTCCAGTTTCCAGAAAAAATGACTTCCCAAACTCCTACTAGGAGTGCCAGAAGCGAACAAGCACGGGGGACGGTTCGCGCACTTATGGCGCGATTTTGGCTCACGCATTTTCCAAACAAGCGTTCCGTATGCCACAGGTACATGCTATAGTCCACTACCCAATGTGACCACAAATTGCTATGGTAAATCTGCCTCTACCCTGCCACTTACACCTCGATTTTTATTTAGTTTCTCATTTATATTTCGTGTATTTACATACATCCATACGTACCTAAGTTCGCTAATTACAAACTCCAAAAAGATCATTCGTCCAAAAACGGAACCGCCGACGCACACAAAAAAAGTGCAAAACGTGTGAATCTATTTTAGAGATAAGGGCTGCGGATTACAAGGAAAGGGAATGTAAAATACTGATAATGAATCAAGAATATGACACCAATGGATGCAAGGACTTCTGTTCACCTAGAAGTTGGAAGACACAAAAAGGGACACATATGGCAAACGAAAATTCAAGCTTCATGTGCCCTCCTCCAAACCACACAAAGTGTCAGAACATAAACTATCGTGTGTAATCTAGCACTAACACAAAATTCCGACGCGCAAACAAGGGAAAAGTTTGAGAAACTTAAACTCAAAGGGAACCTCAGCGCTATACTTCTCGTTGTATCCTTGCTAACCACATGTTGGTTGTTTATTAATTACGACTTTTGTACTTCCAGTATACAAATTCCCAACCAACTGGCGCAGCATAAACATAATAATACAATACATAAACATAACACCATAATTAAAAAACTTTACTCCTCTTTCCTGCCAACAATGGTACAACAAAATCAACAATATAATTCGTAACAAACAAATGACTACTCCGTAATAACGAGATGAACGTAACAGAAACACTTAAAGCGAAATGCTAGCCTCTTTGGAAAATTTGCATATGATAAGCATATCCTATGTATCCTATGCTAATTTTGTAAGATTGCCGTGGACGATCGTACAAAATTAGCATATGATACATAGGATTTGCATTTGCTTATCATATGCAAATTTTCCAAAGGGGCTAGCATTTCGCTTTAACAACAATCATCAATTATATAAATACGATAATGACAGTGGCTCAGGCTCAGACTGAGATATATCAAAAGGGCCCACACTCATGCGTAGGCAACACCTACGGTCTCAACGAATTTTACAGCTAGCTTTTGAGAGAGAACGATAAATAGGGAACTAGTGTTCACGTGCGACTGGTCCATGGGCTAACTCATAATCCGAACGTCCACGTTAATCTTAAATTAATCAACTTTTTTTGGACCGAGCAAGCTAGCTACTACAACACTACCAGTCACATAACTTATTACAGTAACCTGCTTTTACATCTCAGTCATAAAGTTATTACAGTAACCTACTTTTACATATATTTTACTTCGATCTTGAATAGTATTACTGTATTACATAGACTTTCCTTTTAATGACTAATTTTCACCATTATGTTGGGGGGTGTTCGTAGTGCGTATATCTTCAGAATACGTACCTAACGTACCTAACAACGCAACAAATCCTAATTCTACCTTCTACCAAATCAAACATTCTTCCAGAAAACAGAAACTACCCGTTTAAATAAACAAAAATTAACTATAAAATATTTCGGTTATTATTCAATGTAATCGAGCAATCAAACAAAGTAACCATAACGTGGGGTTCGACGAATTACCATGCAAGAACTAACCAACTTAGTTCACTTAAACACAAGTCAACCTGTGACCTACTCACTATTGAAACAAGTCAACATGTGACCTACTCATTAATGAAACAAGTCAACCTGTGACCTACTCACTACAGAGTAAGCCTAAGCCTAAGCCTAAGCCTATGCCTAAGCCTCAGCCTCGCAATCTAAAACATCGAGCTAGTCAGCAGCGGTTTCCGCATTCCCGTCTTGATCGTCTTCTTGTGGTCGTGTAGAACCTAAAAGTTTATTGATAATTTTCAGAACCAGTTGCCACTACACCGTTATCTGGGGAATTTCCAACCAGAAAGCCCCGAAATCCAAAAATCCAAGCGTATGACAATTACATACTTTTCAATAACGGACACAAGTATTTTTACGATAGAAAACTGCTCTTCGAGGGTCGCGCTGCAATTTACTATCCAAATAGTAAGGGAAAAAGGACCCAACTTAAAGCGAAATGCTAGCCTCTTTGGAAAATTTGCATATGATAAGCAAATCCTATGTATCCTATGCTAATTTTGTACGATTGCCGTGGACGATCGTACAAAATTAGGATAGGATACATAGGATTTGCTTATCATATGCAAATTTCCAAAGAGGCTAGCATTTCGCTTTAAAACAACTATACAACCAACCTGGAATAGCCCTGTACCAATCCGAATCGGAGTTCCCAAGATGATCGATTCCGATACTCCTTTGATCTGAAAGAAATACGTTATTATTCCCTCATACTTGCTTTTATCTATTTTTACAAACATCGTATTCAGACCGACGCTTCCCGTTAAAACGAAATACTGGCCGCTTTTTGAAACGCACCGTCTACACCTGCATTCTTACGCAGCTTATGAAAATAAACATAAATTAAATAAAAAAACGAGTAAATTCGAGCAAATTTGCATAAATGCGTAAGAATGTAGTTGTCCGTGATGCGTTTCGAAACGCGGCCGGCATTTTGCTTTAACGCTCAAAACACGGTGGTGTAAATTTGAAAAAAGGCGAAATCAGTATACTGTTGAACAACCAAACTGCGACACAAAATGGAACATGATTTGCGTTATAGAAAAAAACACTCGACAAGTTGACATCACTGCTTTCAGTGGCTATAGTATGGTATGAACCGTATTAAAACGTATTCAAATCTTAAAGCGAAATGATAGCCCCTTTGGAAAATTTGCATATGATAAGCAAATCCTATGTATCCTATGCTAATTTTGTACGATCGTCCATGGCAATCGTACAAAATTAGCATAGGATACATAGGATTTGCTTATCATATGCAAATTTTCCAAAGGGGCTAGCATTTCGCTTTAATGTTTCACAAGTGTTTGAAGACCAGAACAAGATTCACTAAGCAATCTAATGACAAGACCAAACAACAATCCTGCCACTATAAGTCAAAAGTCAAAAGAAAGTAGGGGGATTGCAGTGCACAAATACGGTGCGTTTGACTTTACGTAAATACAAGATTAACATATAAACGACTCAGGAAGTGGTCAGAACTCTGTATTGAACAATCGTAGGTAGATCGCGTGGGTATGTTTGTTTTGATGTAACGCCTTTTTCGAAAGGAATACACACTCACTCACCCACACACACACCTACACCAACATACACGAACCACACACACATATACAAAGAACACACACACCACACACACACACACCCACACCAACGCACATGCACCACACACACGCACGCACCCACACACACACACACCCATCAACACTCAACAAACCTCATCCTTTTGCTGATAGAATGCCGCATCGAATAAATGATCGGTGGTCTTTTCGAATGAGGCGAGCAGGAGGACACTCTCTTTCATCTTCACCAGACCGTTGCGAGTGATGCCGAGCACTTCGCCTCTACAAGAAACGAGATCGATCAATAATATGAGCAATAAATAGATAAATCACCCCCTGAGGCGTCCCAAACAGCACTGGCGATACTTCAAAGTCCATAGCGTGACAAAAGTGGACATACTTATAAAACGTTTGCAACGTATAAGTCTATAATTGATATAATAAGTTAATGTCGCTTAGTTTGGAGTTGCGAGACGTAGGATGCTTATACCAAATCCTTGAAGCGTAGCATGGATTTTCGTCGTGGACATAGAAACTTCAAATATCTAAACTCTTCTCCTTTGTATAATAAGATATTGTCAATTGCCATTACTGCAGTCACAGCGCATAACGTGCATCCACGTGTTGTCCCTTTCTTCATGGCCTTGTGAAACATTGTGAAATGTCAGTACATCAAAAGATGTAGAGGATAATATTGAGCACTCTTCAGCTTTACGCTACCAACACAAATTTAGACAAAAAGACAAAAAGAGGGATTCACGTGCACCAATTTCACAGATATACCACAAATAGTCACCAAGGGGAACATATCTATATACGGCCTCGGACCCATATAACCTTGTTACACACTGCAGTACCACATGTTCTTCCTTACTTCATTACCTTGTGAAACATTGATTGTGAAATGTACAAAATACTATATGGGGTTTGCAAGTATGCCCGATTTTCCCTGCAAGTATCGAAAAATTTACCGTATCTTGGCACTACACGAGAATATCTATAGGCAGTTTTTACGACCGATCGCCACGGGACCATTTGTTCAACAAAAAATGTCTTTGATGGCGGGTTTTCTATAGTGCGGATGTGTCTAAGTTACGGTAAATGTGTGTAAAAAGCACACGATTTTGCGAATTGATACTTGCAAGGAAAACTCGCGGTTTTTGGCATACTTGCAAACCCCAATATGGTGTTTCCATGTATGCCAAAAACAACTGTGCGTTCCCTTCCGAGTATAGAAATTTTTTTCCGTATTTTCCCGAATTGAATATTTGACATGAGAAATAAAAACATGGGTCTCGCGAAGTCGTAAAATACGGTAAATTTGCCCGGATACTTGGAAACCCCAATAGCATCCAACTGTTACCTGTACGTCATGAGATCGGCGAGTAACATCACGTGTCTAGCGTCCAGTCCAATTCCATGGGATTCCATCGTCGACAGGATTTCCTTGATAATCGTCGAACGAGCCGCTTCAATACCCAACACCTAAATTCAATAGGAATGAGAAGCAAACGGTAAAATTTATGGATAGTAAGCCTACACTAGCTCCACAAGGGTATCTTGTGTCTTGTGCGAAAAATGGCGTGGAGAGGACTCGAACCCGCGTCACAAGTCTACTAGACAAGCACTCACCGGTTGAGCTACACGCAACCTTTTTCTCAACCGCACAACCTATTCACCCTAGCACACACACACGGTTCACACGAACAGGGCCAGGTTGCCTCAGCCGGCGAATCTACCCGATTTAATAGTAGGTCTTCATAACCTGTTCACTGGATATTAACATACATATCGGCAGAACGTCTGCGAAAGGTTCACAACAAAACTACACACTTTCAACAAGTTCAGGTTTCGTACAAAGGAAAGACATGCATTCCAATGATAAGCAAATCCTATGTATCATATGCTAATTTTGTACGAACGTCCACGGCAATCGTACAAAATTAGCATAGGATACTTACGATTTACTTATCATATGCAAATTTTCCAAAGAGGCTAGCATTTCGCTTTAAATGGGCATTTCTAATGAGATTCCACATCCTTCCGGGAAAAAACTCATCAAAATGTTAAATTCAAAAAATCTCTGTCAAAACGTACGTCAGCGACAACGAGTGCATTGTTGAATTGAGTCTTTCGTGGCTCGATTCCTACCGTGCCCATTACCTAGAAGAAAAAAAAGAACAATTATAAATAAACAATAACTATAAAGTATCATAGACAGACACCTACTCAGTAGGTAACCCTCCACAGTCTCTGCATTTTCCTTTGGCCCAAGTCCAAGCCGCCAAGCCCTTCATACAGGTGACTGTGCGTGATTTCACGTACCGCTCCCGCTTCATGGCGAGATGTTAAATCAAAGCAATAAAGTGGTGACCAAAGTCATAGTATACAACACATTCTAACCAGAAGCATCAGTATTAGTTAGCATAAATATAAGTATATACAATAAAAAAGTCAAGTTAAATGCAATATCACTAACTCCCAAGAAATCAGTTCCTTCCACAAGAAGTCCAAAACTTTCTCCCTTCCGCTCATCCGCGTGGATCACACAACGAGCGACGGATGGAAGACCTGCAACGCAAAACCGACATGTTTTCCAACAAACATGCAAATTCCAGACCGGCCGGTGGTGTAGTGGCTAGCGCTGCTACTCACCATACACACGACCGGGGTTCAATTCCCGCGGCTGGTTGCAGAACAGGCCTACTTTAACCTTTAAACTCTTAGTAATGAAGTAAGCGCTAGATGAAGCACAATAATGACCGGATGTTATGCGAAAACGCACAGCAAACCCCATGTATCGTCTTAACACGACCGTTTGCCGGCACTACATACTGTTAGTATCCGACTCACACAGAGATGCAATAAAAAATACTTCACATTTATACGTCTTACGATAGCTCTTACAGCACTTTATATACTTTATATGTTAGAAGAGGCCCTTACCTTTAACGACCACCTTTCCGATAGCATATTTGAGGTACTGGAATTGCATTGTCATGCTCATCTTTGGTGTTGACGAAGGCCGGATGACAATCATTGTCTTTCCGCGAATACTAACCTGAATATAAATATTGTTATTAAAGCCGTATTGTACTTACTTTGGGAAATTTGCATATGATACGAATATCCTAAGTATCCTATTTAATTTGGTACCGGAGGCTTCAGACGGGCACCAAAAAATTTGCATATGATACATAGGAAATTCGCATCATGTGCACATTTCCCAAAGTAGATACAATACGGCTTTAAAAAAAACATGAAGGAAAGAGATACGATAGAGAAGAGAGTCAAAAAGAAAAAAGAACAGCAGGCTTGGCATGCAAAATTTAGATGTCAATAACTTGAAAAAAGATAAGTGACGTTCTGAATAAAAGCCAGACCCTTTAAAGCGAAATGCTAGCCCCTTTGGAAAATTTGCATACGATAAGCAAATCCTATGTATCCTATGCTAATTTTGTACGATCGTCGATCGTTATGATGCTGTACAAAATTACAAAATTACAATCGTACAAAATTAGCATAGGATACATAGGATTTGCTTATCATATGCAAATTTTCCAAAGGGGCTAGCATTTCGCTTTAAGAACCGTCACTGTTTTAATAAAATCCTGTCACACACTTATGTGAAAGAATATGAAAAAGTATAAAAAATGAATTTTCACAAAATATCCACCTCATTCAGTTTAAGAGGCACTGCGAACTTGGTGGTCACAATCGAGTGTACGATACTTCCAGGGGTCACCTGAAATGGAACATTTTTTTACTAATTTTTACTTTACTGATTTCATTGCATACTCCGTGTGACGTTGGGAGCCCTGCTGACATGCATGGATATTTCGCCTGTGTGTATGATTCGCCTGTGTGTATCATTCGCCTGTGTGTATCATTCGCCTGTGTGTATCATTCGCCTGTGTGTATCATTCGCCTGTGTGTACATTCGCCTGTGTGTATCATTCGCCTGTGTGTATCGTCATTCGCCTGTGTGTATCGGCCGTGTGCGGTTGCACTCTCCGCGTCTCACACCAACATGTCCCATACCATCGATTCAACTATCACACCTATTTCCCGACCAGATAATTCTATTCGCCAAATCATTCAATCAACTATCGCCGAACTATCCACTGAATTGAAGACATTTATTCGTGAAGAAATCTCCGAATCTTTTCACCGATACGAAATCAAGGACCAATTTGTCGTCTTGAACTTGGAGGAAAACGAACGGGTGAGTATTGAGTTTGATATTATATCCAAAATCATGTCTCTTGCAAAGTACTCACCCGGTTCGTTTATTATTATCGGCCGCATTGGCAATCCAAAGTCTACCACTCGGCCTATTCTTTGTTCAATGAATGCCGGTTTTCGTTTGCCCTATTTTAAGGATCTCGCTCAAAAGCTGAAGAACACTCCTGATCTGGCTCATCTGAATGTACGCCGTGCCGAGACGCCCAAACAGCGTCGTGAAGGCTTCATTCGCCGCCAAGAAGCTCGACAGCGTGATCAAACTACAGACGAACCAATGACGTCATCGCCCCCTTCGACCCCACAAGCAATTGAAGAACCCCGCGAGACACAAACCGAACAATTGTCACCCACACCCCAATTGCCCCAAACTCCCCGCGAGCTAGCTGAGGCAGATGAATTGTCCATATGTGAGCAGTACGGGATTACCCTAATGCAGAAAAAACATTGTGATAGGGTAGCCAAAGTTATGGCCAAGAAAAACAATCCGGTGGCAGAATTAAATGTGAGACATATGCTGTATAAGACTGGTCTAAGTCAACCTAAGTCGAATTAAATTAAATAAGTAAATTATACATTTTGCTCAAGTTTATCTTTGTTTTCTGTAGTATATGTATTCATCCCTGTAAGTAGTGAAGGACTTGAACCCTTTACTCTAGTGGATTCGGTTTACCCATACGTTGCTCTATGCATTTCATTTTATCTCTGTATGCGTTTCTAAATAAACCATTATATATATTTCGTATTACAGTACACAAGTACATTACATGAATTGCATTATTCTTCAATCTCAATTCTTTTCCTTAACATAAAAGTAAGAAATTTCCCAATACAATTAACTGATACATACCAACGTCAAAAAAGCAAAGAAGTAAACAAAAAGGAGGTACACATCGTGTTGTTTTTAATTAGGTGTCGATAAAAGGGTACCGTTCCAGTGGATAAATCCTACCTCCTACTTAGCCCTGCTGGCACCTAGGCAACAATCAGGTCTATTGTGAAAAACCTGGCGTGCAGCGGACTCGAAACCGCGTCACTTATCTACTCGACAAGCACTCACCGGTTGAGCTACACCAATAATGTAAAAACTGGGGCAGTTAGGCTAGGTCCAAAAAACATACCTCCAACTGTAAAAGTCTGATTCGTTGTGCGCTCAGCTTGATCAGGATGAATGCGTCGTCGGCCGATAAAATTTCCTCAATGTATTCACAAATCTCTCCTGAAAAAATACTCTGTATTGCAGTGCATTTCCTTTACGTTTCATGATTAAAGCGAAATACCGGCCGGTTTCTGAAACGCATCGGGGACAACTGAATTCTTACGTATTTATGCTAATTTGCTCGAATTTAGCTCGATTTTTATTTTAATTTATGTTCATTTGCATAGGCTGCCTAAGAATGCTGGTGTACTCGATGTGTTTCAAAAACCGACCGATATTTCACTTTAAAACTACATCGTAGATTGCATTATATCATGGAGCACACCTCTTTTTCTCTTACTCTCGCAGGAAGCTTCAGACTTAGGATACTACTCTCGACCTCTTGCATCACTTGCTAGTCGCCAGTCACTCACAAGAGGGCAGCTAGTGAAAGATGGTTCGCTCGTTAACTTTCCACCGAACTTTCTTCTCTTTTTTTCTCACTATTTTCTACATTTTCACTAATTCTAAAACTACACTCCACCGGGGCATCGTACCGAAGGCGACCGCACCCCGGAGGCATAAATCCCCGTATATGACTTAGGGCCTTAGGGCCCTTAGGGGTCGAAACGAGGTGCCCTACTTTCTACCCCTATTCAATTATAACCCTTTTCTTTCCCTTTTCCTATTATTTTCCTATATATTGTATCATAAATTATAACTATATGTTTATTTTTCTATTAGGGACTAGATACAAACACAATAATACCAGGTAAATCAGTCAAATCAGTCCTCTGGAACCAAAATCAGTCCTCCAGAAACACAAGAGTAACCCTACTCACCAAGCGTAGTCTTCTCGATCCTAGCCTTGACCTGTCTCGCCAGGCCTTCGTCCTTCTCATCCGCAATCGCCGCACAAATAACCGGAGTGGAGATTGTTTTGACTGCGTTGATGATTTCCTTGATACGGGGAACTCCCTGGAAAAAGATACCTGTTATTTAGTTACAATTAAAGGGAAATGAGAGGATCTGCATGACCGAAAAGTGCCAAACAATGGTAATGATATGCACAAAAAAAGTATCGGTTTTACTATTCGGTATTCGAGCATAACACAAAAATTAGATCACTTGTCAGCAGACTAACTATTCAATGAAATACGGTGTTTTCATGGAATCCGTACTTATCGACACTGAGCACTACCTTATTCACTACAGTTATTTTACTCAGAATTGCATTGTTCACATTTCATAGTTATTCATTGTGGTATTGCCTTGACAAACTTATGCGACATTTTATGTTCGTAATAAATGTTATGTTTTTTAAATGTATCGTTACTTTTCTTTCCTCCCAATCATTGTGCACAATGATATGTTTCACAAATTACGTAAGATTTCAATACAATGTAAATATCAATAACTTATTCGGCGGTGTTCTCTCACCTGAGTAATGTTCATACTCGCAACACCAGCAAAATGGAAGGTTTTGAGAGTCATCTGAGTGGACGGTTCTCCTGCAAAAGGAAACATAATTCGTAAATCATGAGCTGACTCAGCTGACACAGTTCCAGGCTTTAATAGCCCGTATTCTCGCGTCACTGGCAGGAATCCCAATTGGGAATGACCTACCAGTGGGAGACTGGTAGGAGGTGCGTCACGGTTTCCCATTTGGTAGCGGATTGGGAGGACTGTTGCATGCATTAGGCCTACCAGAGGATATTACCACTACCAGAGCCTACGGCTGGTAGGCCTCTCCCATTTCCAATCTGGTACCAGAGGAGATTGGGAACGGCCTACCAAAATGCCTTTCCCAAAGTGGTGCGAGAATACGGGCTATTAACACTAAGGGAGGTAAGCTACGGTCATTTACATAAGGCGTACAAAACAAAATACTTACCAATACTCGTCGCTGCAACAGCTCCAACCGCCGTTCCGGGCTCAGTGACGGCTCTTCGCAGTTTGAAAGCGCATAGCTCCACGAACGAAACGACCTAAAATAATGAAATAAACGCGTGAGTAGCTGGGCCTCTTAAAAGAGCCTAGCCTGTGTATGTGTGTTTTTCTCTTTCTTCGTCACTGTATATGTGTTTATTTTATTAATTGAATAAAGAGTTATATATAAACAATCAACATACAATGGGGTTGACAACGTGGGAAAGAAACCAAGACAACCAAGACATGCAAAGACTTATTTCACTAAGGAAGAGAATAGGGAACTTTTGCCTACTTTTGCCTGCGTTTAAGATGAGCGAAAAAAAAAATCCATTTTCGGCCGTTCAGGATGGACGAAAGGGGGATTTTTTTGATAGACAATACAAAACCAAGAGACGCAGACAAAACCCGAAAAAAATTACTGCATTTTTTTCATTTTCCCTTAGTATTAAAACTTTTCTTTTCATCCTAAACGCGCCCTTAGCGAAGGGACCTAATTAGCCAGCGACCTTACCTGAGAATGTGTAAGATACTTTGCCTCCAATTGCTTTCTTCGGTACATTTCCATTCGAACACAACTCTCACATGCCACCTTTGACGGTTTCGCGTCTCTGAATAAAAACTATTCAGAGGCCATATTCAACGATCCCTCGGGGAAATAGTCCCTGGGGATAGAAAATAGCATTCAATGTGAGAGACGCAGAGAAAAAAAACGAGGAATTCCCCATGGGGAATTCAGAGGTGAATATGGCCTCGGTACTATGCATTTACACAGATACACCATGTACATATGATCGAGTTTAACTTTATCACGTGCCTTTAGTAAGGAAATACTCCCAATCAAGGAGAATTCATGTATGAAGATATATCACAATTTGTATATTCATTCAAATTAATTCCCTACAACCCTACAAATCATACTTGAATCATAAAATTCACTTTTGAAACATTATATGAAGTATTTGAAACATCACCCACTTATGCTTATCACAAGTATTCGATAGGTCAAAGTACTTGGCGGCTTCATCGATCACCTTATCAAGGTACTGTATCAGATTCTGCCTGACATGTGGCTTCATGTCCTTTAGCGATCCCTCGATAGTGGCTTTCACAAGTACCTACAGTAACCAAGTAATAACAAACAGCAGGGATATCCAAGTAATTTAAAACAGTGTTAATGACATTACTATCTCCTTGCGCACAACACGTACATTCTACCCATTTTACCTAAATTAATCCCCCTTAAAGCGAACATGTATGCAGTCAAAATGCGCAAAACAAACAAACACAAAACTGCGTTTTCCATCTCAGACATGCATTTAAATACGCAAAAAATGTCAAAACGGGGTTTGGTTCACATAAAAAGGACAATTCTCAGCTGATTATTGAGTTGACCCAAAGTTAAAGTAAGGTGAGGATGGTAGTAAGGTAAGGTATGGGTCCAACACTAAGGTACCATAAAGTCCTAAAGTTTTAAGGCGCAACTAAGCCAACTGACATGCATCTCATCTGGACTGAGCTCCTCGTTCGTTTCTCCTCTCTTTGTAGTGTTGCGGACATGATTCAGCGCATGTGAAAGATCAATAACACTTCCATCTTTGGCCTGAAACAATAACAAAATGATACTCACTACAAACTACAACATTTGTAGTGTAGGCGTTGCACATAAAGAAGAAAAAAACAGTTGGTACGCAAGACGGTCACAGTACAAGTATACAAGCTTTTCATTGATCGTTCGTTCATAGTCACTAGTCACCGACCAAAAGAGTACTAACACCCGGGTATAAACTCCTTACGTAGATGGAGGCTCTTTTTAGATCAGTTATCAGATCTGTACGAAAGATAATACATATCAATGATAGATTTGATTCACTCAAGTCTATGATTTTTTGTTTTATTGTGGCCGACGTTTCAGAGAACAACGTATTCAGAAGTAACTGATGCGTACTTCAGCAACTCACCAAAGATCTACTCATTCTCCAAAATAACTTAAAGCGAAATACCGGCAGGTTTTTGAAACGCACCGTCCGCAACTGAATTCGTACCTTTCATGCTAATTTGCTCGAATTTAGCTCGATTTTTTTATTCTAATTTATGTTCATTTGCATAAGCTGCATAAGTAGCATAAGAATGCTGGTCTACTAGATGTGTTTCAAAAACCGGTCGGTTTTCGCTTTAATAAAATACCTCCATAAGTGCCGGATCCAGGCCATCATCTCCAAATTCAAAGGCAATAATGTCACTGGACGACGATCGCACCGTCCTGTCATAGTTCACGCACAGGTCCTAGAATAAACGAGAACAGTTAAAGAGGTACTGTGTGTGGCTTACGTTTAGTGCTTCGCGCTGTAAAACATATGCTGGATAAATGCATTTCATGTTATGAGTGTCATGCAGTGTTATGGCACAGAAGTTATATATCGGCCTGCAGTTGTCCACCTAGGCTTAGGCTTAGGGCTGTAAACACACGTACCGCTACCGTTACGTGGTGCTAAAGTACTACTACTCCCAAACCTCTACAATTGAAATTGAAAACCAGCATATCTGATAAGATACAGAATCACCATGCATATAAAGTAGTTGGTAATGTAGTTGTTTTGTATGTAACGGACTGGGAAAAGTGAAAAGGCGTACATTTCACACACCACAGGGAAACTCATTCAAAAACCACTTGCCACATCGCTTAAAAACAGAAACCATGGAGACTTGAGACTTACCTCCATACACTTGACCAGTCTCCTCTGCATGTATCCAGTCTCGGCAGTCTTGACAGCAGTGTCCACCAGACCTTCTCGGCCTCCCATCGTATGGAAGAAGAACTCGGTGGGAGTGAGACCGGAGTAGAAACTAAACTATCAGATTCTACAAGTAGATTTACGCACAGGTCCAATAGCAACTTCATTTCTTTTGTTTGTGAACTTACGAAGTTCACAAAAGTAGTCGAGGTTATTACATACTTGTTGAAAAGATGCCTTTCCATTTTTTCTTATGGATATGATTATCCAGCATTTTTATATTTAGTATCATGTCAAAATCGTCTGCAACTGTACTACCGTACATTCAAAATCAAATAAAAACCAAATTATTCAAAATCAAATAAAAATCAAATTATTCAAATTCAAATTCAAAACCACGAAATGCACAAACACAAGAGCAATACCTGTTCTCAACGAATCCCTTGGCTTGCGGCGTCTTCTCGTATCGTTCAAAGTGCGGAAGAGAACGGTCCTAAACATTTGAATTGTAAAGCCCTTAAAGCCCTTAAGTCTTCCACAGGGCACGTATGTTTAGTGAATGCAAGTGATCCATAAGCTACAAAACAGGTATCTTGAATAGTAGTTATGCAAATTGCGAACCGATCGGTATTCAACACAGAAGGAGAGAGAGACAATTTGCATAACAAGAAGTTTCAATTCAAAATGAACTTCAAAAAGCAACGCACAATACTGATTTGAATCAACGAAGAGCTTTTACAATTTACAGAATCGAACTCTCTTACCTCAAAACCATCGGGAGGTCTGTGTCCACTGATAGCCTGCTGTCCCACACAGGCAATCATCTGCGAGATATTGATGAAAGAACCCTTCGACCCACATACTGCCATTGTAAGAGGAGAGTTGTACCTAAACGAAGAACAATATTTTTTTTCGATCGGCATACACTTTACTATTGCAATTCTGGTTTCTCCCCAGTTTGTCTGACCAAATGATAGGCATTGCACATTCACAAAAGCTACATTTCCCAATGCCAACGTAAAAGATTGATTTCCCTTTAAAACGCATATCACCATCAAAAGCGCTTATTAAACGCGAATCCGACTAAATGGACTAAATGATAAGACATTCAAGGTTGAGTGTTTAGCAGATCTTCGATGTCCAAATCTGGGCAGAATCTCCCAACCCGTCAAAATACACCCAAATAACCAACTTGCTGAGATTCCGCACGCATGCCTGTCCGGCGTGGTCACGAATTGAGGACAGTTCCCTGAGAATCAGGGACTCGAGTGTCTCGGCATCCGTGCAACCGGGCTGAGCCTGTAATATACAAATATATCATAGTTGTTAATACCGTAGCACATAGTTAATATTACTGATATGTAGTCAGCTGTCCGCGTTCACATTAAAGCGAATGAAACTCATCGTGGACAATTGGATTCTTATGTTTTTATGTTAATTTGCTCGAATTTAGCTCGATTTTCTATTCTAATTTATGTTCATTTGCATACGCTGAATAAGAATGCTGGTCTATTCGATGTGTTTCAAAAACTGGACGGTATTTTGCTTTAATAATAATCACCAAAATGCCGAGCACACTCATTTCGATATTGACTGACTGAATCTCCAAGGTATTTAAGCTCAACTGCCAGTAGCAATGCTGAATTCTCCCAAACGGGATGTACTAGAGTAGAAACATTGTGGTCTTTTGAAAAACAAAATTACATTAAAATATTAATCGCCAAAATTAAAAACAATCTGAACATGGATATGCCGGCAGAAGTCAGAAGAAGGGAAATTCTTCAAGGTACAGTTCACAGTTCATGTGAGTGGCTATTTGATGTGATATGCTAAATGTGCATAACCCAGCACAGAAAAAAAAATATCCAACCACACACTGTACAACAGGAAAAAAACCCCGAAAAGTTTTATTTCTCTTATATTTACCTTCAGTTTTCCCGCTGCCATTTGTGTGATGTATTCATCGCACTTCCTGTATCCCTCGTCAAGAAGGGCCTTCTTTTCCTTTAGGAGAGATTCGCCTGGTTTCACGTCTCCGATACCAATGGAGAAGCCGCTGAAGTGGCAAAACAATTCACTCTCATGTTTTTTTTGAACTTTGCACGTTATTGTTTTTTGAACTTTAAACAAAACGCTTATACTATCACATAAACATACCAACACTTTAAGCTGCAAGGGGGTCGGTCCAAGATACGCGGAAAAAATTAACAACGATAATAAACACGCTGCTAGAGTCTGCTTCTTTATTCATTCAAAGGGGGTCAATTTCAATAATAGGCTAGTGGACGACGAGTACTACTTGTTCGACAGCTCAGGATCTACGTCGCAAATATAAAAAACCCGCAAGCATATTTGCCTGATTCATGAGCCACTTCCACAAGAGTCTTTGAGCATCACAGTCACGAAAACGCTCAAAAATTTGCATAGATAAATAAAAAAACGAACCGATTTGAAAGAAATACGGGTGCCATTCTTGCCAGTCTCCACATGGCATCCACAGATGCGTCCTCACCAAAATCACGCAGCAAAATGTAGAAAATGTTCACTTTGGAGCCTAAAGCACTATGTTTCAGCCACTCAATATTGCATTCCATCCCATCCAGAAAATTTATTATTAATCCTTTTATCTCTTTGATTGGAAGTCAAATGTACTTAAAATATACTAAAGAATCTAAAGCTTCTGTTTATTGACAAGAAAGTCTAGTAGGTCCTTATCGTAACGTCTGACTTAAAATATCAGAAAACGAAGTATACGTATAAGTATTATTATTATTATACAAATATTGTAGTATATTTCATAACTTCAGCCACTCAATATAAGACGCAAGAAGTGGTAAGTAATAACAATATAACGTGGGTGGTAATGCATGTTAATACATCACACATATTTTTCGTAAGTAAAGTTTTTAAAAGAAACTCGCAAAGAAAAAAGTCGTAAAATTAGTTTTGCTAGGTCAAAAACACAAACCTGATCCTAGGAGAGCCTTGTCCAAGACACCACACAACAACTGACTGTTCCTGATGATCACGTACGAGTCCTAAATTGGTCAATCAATAAACACAACATCTAGATGTTTAATATTTAAGTAAGGTCCTAGCATAAAATCTTAATATATTAAGAAATAAGAAATGAATTTTTTTCCAAAGTACACCACAGGCACATCTGAGCATCGCTACGCAGTAACCGATGTCTCCCCTTTCTAATAACGTAATAACATACATCATACAACTTTACACACAATTGCGGAGTCTCCCTAAATCTTGGTACAAGAGCATGCTCACACTACAGTTCTTACTGTCGACGCGTCGACATCTGTTGAATTTTATAGACGAGACCACGACACTCTCGTCTCGCGTTAATTTCGTGTTTTTTTACAATCTACCATATTTCGCTCTTAAAATACCTTCATATATGTCTTGTTTTGATACCTTTCTACATCTTAGATTTATATTTTTATTAAGAACACCTACCAGACGAGGGAGAGATCAAGGATAAGGGCGCGTAAGCTGACCGAAAGAAAGAACAATATCCATTTTAGGCCGTTCAGGATGGGCGAAAAGAAAACTTTTGAAAGACAATGCAAAAACAAGAGACGCAGACAAAACCCGAAAAAAATTACTGTATTTTTTCATTTTCAATTAGTATTAAAAAATTTTCTTTTCTGCCATCCTGAACGGCTGAAAATGGATTTTTTTCCTTTCGATCAGCTTAAACGCGCCCTGAACGATCAACTTAAGCAAGCCCCCACCTTCACGCAAAACTCCTCATTGCCAGTATAACTCTTGTTCTTTGCAATCAGATTCAGGTTGATATCTGAATCCACATCAGGACGAATGATTAGTTCAATCAGCTAAACAAGGGACAAATAAGACCAACTTCACTATTATCTATTTTGTTGATACATATATGACATTACCGTCAAAGGGGCAAGGTCCTACATTGTTCTCATTGAATTTTATACATGCGTAATAAATGACTAATTGGAACACGCAGTTAAATATGAATCAATTCGGGGACACCTAATACTAATCATCAAGCATTCTAACTGATAAAATCAAATCGCACTCGTTAAATTTCAATTATTCAAAAAATTGCGGAAAACTAATAATGTTGCATACAGGAATAAACACAACGTGCAGTGTTACCTTCAGAACAATAATCAATCACACTAGCCTTAAAGCGAAATACCGGCCGGTTTTTGAAACGCATTGCGTACACCTGCTTTATTATGCAGTATATGCAGATGAGCAAAAATTAGAATGAAAACTAGACCCCAATTAGACCCCACTTTGCGAATGCAAGTACTTGGGATGCGTTTCAAAAACCGGTCGGTATTTCGCTTTAATTAAACATACAAATTACAAGCAAAAATAAACAGAGCTCAGAGCCTCAACATGCCTGCTTTCCTGTCCACAGTTCGACGGGCTTCAAAATCGCGGGCGGCGGAATGCGGACCCTCTTTTGAGTCTTCGCCGCCGCGTCGAGGATAGCTGCGGCAAAGCGGTGAACCTGGAAATATCGGCGAGTATTTACAACGTATGCACGCAAGTTAAAAAATACAATATCAGTGTGCGATAACACTAAAGCGAATTAAAAGCGAAATACTGGTCGGTTTTTGAAACTGGACAACTGAATTTCTACGTAGTTATGCTAATTTGTTCGAATTTAGCTCGATTTTGTATTCTAATTTATGTTCTTTTGCATAAACAGCATAAGAATGCTCGTCAACTCGATGTTTTTCAAAAACCGGCCGGTGTTTCACTTTAAGGTTATCAAATACATTAATCGCCTATACTGAAACGCCGGAAAGAAATAAGAAGGTTCACTTTCAACTACTGAAAACGAGGAGCTTACTGACAAAAAAAAAGAAATATTAATAAGAGTAAATACCTCAGCTCTTGGGAAGAATGTGTCTTTGTGTGTCATCAAATATCCGCCAGTGATGAAATCCTAAAATTGTGACTTGTAAACGAACGGAACAAAGAACACTCACACCAGGGACAAAGAAC
This sequence comes from Pelodera strongyloides, assembly GCA_036852015.1. NCBI lineage: Eukaryota > Metazoa > Nematoda > Chromadorea > Rhabditida > Rhabditidae > Pelodera > Pelodera strongyloides. The sequence goes on from JAANDG010000205.1 coordinate 174,275, forward strand.
ACTCACACCAGAGACGAATGAAGTATACTTTTGTGTGGTTAGTGGTTAGATGCTTAACATCTGATCATCTGCTGACATATCAAGTACAACCTAGGCACAAAACGAAACTTACGTTTCTTCTAAACGTCCAGTACGAAATTCTTAGAAAGCAGGAAATCACATCGCTGGTTATTCAAACAAAAATGAACAATGTTTCCCTATTACATAAGAACTTTTCAAAGCACCAATGACACAAATACAAATAAAATATCCCCGCCAACCCCTAAATAAACAAATAATACCTGAATTGCAGCCACAAGAGGTTCTCCCGATCGTGGCGTAATTAAGTTGGACTTTACATTCATCAGCAGGTTAGCTTCAGCACGAGCCTGCAACATGAATATTAATAATATTTTACATGCAGAAAGATGGACTTACATCCCGGTAATTTAGTGCATGGAAATCTAAACAAACATAATTTTCAAATATGATAGACAGTGCTTTCTTTTTCTTCAAAAGAACTGAACAGACGATAACTCAATATAATAAACTGTAGCTACATCTACAAACTACAAAGTCAAGTAACGACAGTCAGAATCGGAAAGAAATCCGAAATCATACGCACCTCGTAAGTCTGTGGCACATGCAAATTCATCTCATCTCCATCGAAATCGGCATTATAAGGGGTACAAGCACATTCGTTGAACCTGGAATAAAGAGGTGAGTAAATTTCAACACACCACCCACTCTCCAGGAGTATAGGTTGGTGCTCAAAAACACACACGAACCACCTCCGGATTTGTTTTGACCACCTCCGAAAGCAATGCGAAATTTATATACTTGAAAGAAACATGGTGTGGTGTTTGGTTTAAACGGTGTATCACTAAGCTAAAGAAACAGTCTCCAACCACCTCCATTTACGCACGGAATTTATACCATGCAATCTAACGAAAAAATAACTCGTAACTCCACTTTCATTTAGGGAGTAACGCAACCATATGGAAAACCATATGGAAAAGCCCGAAGACTAAGACATAATACACTCTTTGCAAAACTACAAAATGAGGTGAACTGTCGGAAAAAAGAAAGACATTATGAGAAATTATCCAGTTTGTAAAGGACCAAACCAACAAACCTAAATGTCCTTCCTGGAACGATCTTGGCCCGGTGACTCATGATCGAAATCTTGTGGAGTGAGGGTTGTCTGTTGAAAAGGACAACGTCGTTGTCATCCAGGTGCCTTTCAAGGACGTCACCTGGCTGAAGACGATCCGCAATCTCATCACGACGGCCAAATCTTAAACAAATATGGGTTAAAACTAATATAAGTTATAAGAACACCACATGATCTGAACCAGATATATAAGTATAACCAAGAAAGACAAATCTGTACGTTCACTGATTGGCTCGGTGTTCAAACGGAGGCCGTATTCACCAACCCACATGGAGCCCTCCCTAGGTTCACGAGCGCTCTGAATCTCTCCGCTCTCGCACACTCTACGCGCTCTTTAGCTCTCTGGGGAGGCCAGGGAGGGCTCCCTGCGTGGAGAATACCAGAATACGGCCTCAGATAGGTCAAATGAGCAGCTCAAAAAAGAACACGAAAACATCAATCCAGAACACGGAATTTTTTCACCTTACTCTTACTTGCAGTCGATATCTCATTTATTTCTATACTATTTGGAACGTAGCATCTAAGATTTTGAATTTTGAACACAACAACTCAACCTCCTGGTTAAGTCACGGAAGAAACTCCCAAACTTTGAAATCACAAATGAGCAAACCCACTTCAAGAATCGCTTTCCTCCCGTCTTCCGCTCAACCAGGTAATTGGCTCCTGGGTGGATATCCGTACCATTGCGCACCAATTGCTTCATACGCTCCAGATTATGCGTATTCACCTAAAACATGTCAATTTATAAAATGAAGACTAGAGGTATTGCATTCAGTCAATGATAAGAAAATACAAAAGACGAATAATAAAACAAGAAATAAATTGGAAACACAAGCGTATAACTTATACGTAAAGAAAACAATGAATATACCATATATAATATGGTAACCCCGTTTCGACCCTTCGCAGACGAGGAGTTCACCGTAGGCGGGTCTCGTCAGTGCGTACCTACCCACGGCTTTAGTTAATTTAGGAAAGAGAATATGAATACGAAGAGTGTACAATCAAATAGATAGTGAACTGTAATGGCTTGCACCGATTGACCATTGCACCGATTGACCCGGCGGTGAGCGGTCGCTCTCTACCGCCCCTCCCACCCATAATGGAAATCGACCCCCCAACTGTTCATATTTCCCACCAAACCCCAACTTCCCGTCCTCAATTCGCCAACCGCCAGATTATTTCAACTATCACCGACCTATTCTCCGATTTGAAATTATTTATTCGTGACGAAATTGCTGAAGCTTCTCGAAGGAATGATCTACGCAATCAATTCGTCATTCTCAACGTGGAGGAAGGAAATCGGGTGAGTACAGATTTTGATATAGCTTGCAAAATCCTATCTGTATGCATTACTCACCCGATTCCTTTCATGTTGTGGGCCGGCTAGGCAAAACCCATAACCAAAAGCGCCCTATTTTATGCTCAATGAACTCTGGCTTCCGTGTCCCATATTTTAAGGAGTTGTCTGAGAAGCTCAAGAAGATTCCGGAATTGGCCCACATCATTGTTCGTCGTGCTGAGACAGCTCAACAACGCCGAGAAGGCTTCCTCCGCAGACAAGCAGCACGAGAACAAGCAGAGATCAAGGATCAATCAATGGTGACCTCATGTGAGCCAGAACAGCCCAAGACACCACCGGTAATTGAAAATCCCCGCGAGGAAAATGGCACGCAATTGCCCTCCCCCTCTCCCCAGGCTACCTATAATGTTGATCAATTAAATGATCCTGCTGTTCATGTTTTTGATGCTTACGAACCCCCTGTTCGTCATTGTGCTGGTCTTAAAGATGATGTAAGAGAACTCCGTGAAATGTTTGAACAGTTTATGTTTCCACGACCTAGGTGATTCTTTAATTATCATACGAAATTCGACTACCTTGTAACGACTTTTGCTTCTTTGAAATTTGCAACATATTGATATATATATTGTATTAGCACCACATAAGTAGCTAGACCTCTTAAACGTGTCTAGCCTGTGAGTGTTTATCTCTCTGTATTGGTTCTACATAATTTTGTGCACTTTTTTGCAATAAAGAGTTTAAAAAAAAAATGGTTATTCTAATAATAAACTCACAATCTCGGGGAAAGTGAGAATTTTCGCCACATAAATGGGCACTCCAACTTGGTCGATTCGCAGGTTTGGATCGGGGGAAATTACCTGCAAAATTCATATATAGAATACAGACAATGTACAAATAGCACAATTTATTAACTTACAAACTGAGAGAAATTCTTTTTTTTTCGTCTGCCACCTGATAAATAACGTTAACAGCGGCAAAGACAACTAAAATTTAGCGTGATCAAACGACATAGCATAAAACACCCCGCCAAATGCGGACGATCACCTCCCGATCCGCAATGCATTGTATGCAAATTAGTGTAAATCACCTCCCGATCCCTAAGGCATTACATGCAAATTAGTCAAAATCACCTCCCGATCCGTAATGCATTGTATGCAAATTAGTGTAAATCACCTCCCGATCCCTAAGGCATTACATGCAAATTAGTCAAAATCACCTCCCGATCCGTAATGCATTGTATGCAAATTAGTGTAAATCACCTCCCGATCCCTAAGGCATTACATGCAAATTAGTCAAAATCACCTCCCGATCCGTAATGCATTGTATGCAAATTAGTCTAAATCACCTCCCGATCCGTAATGCATTGTATGCAAATTAGTGTAAATCACCTCCCGATCCCTAAGGCATTACATGCAAATTAGTCAAAATCACCTCCCGATCCGTAATGCATTGTATGCAAATTAGTGTAAATCACCTCCCGATCCCTAAGGCATTACATGCAAATTAGTCAAAATCACCTCCCGATCCGTAATGCATTGTATGCAAATTAGTGTAAATCACCTCCCGATCCCTAAGGCATTACATGCAAATTAGTCAAAATCACCTCCCGATCCGTAATGCATTGTATGCAAATTAGTCTAAATCACCTCCCGATCCGTAATGCATTGTATGCAAATTAGTCTAAATCACCTCCCGATCCGTAATGCATTGTATGCAAATTAGTCTAAATCACCTCCCGATCCGTAATGCATTGTATGCAAATTAGTCTAAATCACCTCCCGATCCCTAATGCATTGTATGCAAATTAGTCTAAATCACCTCCCGATCCGTAATGCATTGTATGCAAATTAGTCTAAATCACCTCCCGATCCGTAATGCATTGTATGCAAATTAGTCTAAATCACCTCCCGATCCGTAATGCATTGTATGCAAATTAGTCTAAATCACCTCCCGATCCGTAATGCATTGTATGCAAATTAGTCTAAATCACCTCCCGATCCCTAATGCATTGTATGCAAATTAGTGTAAATCACCTCCCGATCCCTAAGGCATTACATGCAAATTAGTCAAAACCACCTCCCCAAAATGAGATGCGGACCTAATTTATTCCCTGTAGACGATATCAAGCGCTCTAGAAGGATGAAGGACGATTTGAGCCATAGATAATTTGCCGAGGGAAACATTTATCGCCTACTCAGTAAATCAAAATTAGATAATACCAATCATCTTAAAGCGAAATGCTAGCCCCTTTGGAAAATTTGCATATGATAAGCAAGTCCTATGTATCCTATGCTAATTTTGTACGATTGCCGTGGACGATCATACAAAATTAGCATAGGATACATAGGATTTGCTTATCATATGCAAATTTTCCAAAGGGGCTAGCATTTCGCTTTAAATCATGACTAAATCTAAAAGTAAACAACACTAACAAAGGTAATGTACCAACCGTTCTTCCAGAAAAATCCACACGCTTTCCGGATAAATTTCCACGGAAGCGACCTTGCTTGCCCTTTAGCCGTTGAGCAAATCCTCGAGTCACCTAAAAAGGATACATTCAATATAATAATTGATTTAAACTGTGATCGAGTAACATAATACGCATTTTCATTGGTGGAGTTTTATGGTTACAACGACTGCGGCTACAAAAAAAACTACTCGCTAGACGCTAGATAACCATAAAACATGTTATTTTTCAGCATAATTTGATAATACAATATTTAGTTTTGTTTTGTGTCCCCTTGCGCGATGTGGGCTGAATACCTCAGTGCATGTTAAAGCGAAATGCTAGCCCCTTTGGAAAATTTGCATATAATAGGCAAATCCTATGTATCCTATGCTAATTTTGTACGATTGCCGTGGACGATCATACAAAATTAGCATAGGATACGTAGGATTTGCTTATCATATGCCAATTTTCCAAAGGTGCTAGCATTTCGCTTTAAGTGTTGAATAGTTGAATACTATACGCAATTGAATTAAAAATGCGCTCTAACTTACCTTCTTCGACTGCATATCAGGAGGGAGGCCGGACAATTCACTGTTCACGTAGAGAGCCGTTTGCACCTGGAAACATAAGTTCGTTAGATTATACCATACCTTATCCCTCTACAACAACTAACAGCAATAACCACGATGTAGCTCATCAACTGACAACTGACACACAAGCACACTTTCTATAATCTAGAAATAGCTCTAGATAGGGATTCAAAATGAATAGTTTATCATAATCGAGCGACGTTTAGCGATGAGTCTGTAGAATTTCACTCTTCAACCTTAATTGCTAATAAATGTTCATGTTTTGAAGCGTACAAACGTAGTCCAAATCCAAAGCACGAAATCACGAAAGCGAAAGCACTTCTGCAATAATGCAATAATCAACACACGCACCTGTAAATGTTCCCATGTCTCGTAGACGGTTCTTGATGGAGCTCCGTCTCGTTTGTGCTTTCGCAGCACATCATTAATGAGCATGATCTCTGTCAACTTCATAGTCAGGTCATCTTCCGTGGTTCCAGATTTGACCTTAACTTTGGAAACTATATAATCAGTAAATAGACAGAGACCCGAACGAAAATACAAATACACGAAAATAAAGAACGTTCATCTGTATGTAGAAATCATACATCGAATGAAACATCCTAGAATTTAAATGTGCTTAACCTATCTTGGTTTTTTTTCGTATTTAGACTTTATATACAACAAACTGAGGTCGAAATCCTCCAGTAGAAGTAAGTCTAGCGGACATGCAACATTGCATATGCACGGATAGCTTACAAAGTTGATAACAAACTAAATAAATACAGTACCTCAGACACGACAGAGGGTCTTAGACAAACGGGCGGGACGGGCATTCTAGTGAGAAGCAAATCCAAGGGATGTTTCTGCTGTCCCGAACGGCACATCAAAATCGAAACATCCTAAATAACAAGTGTGTGTATAAGTATATTATACAATACACAATGGTAAAAAAGGACGTACCTGGACATAAATCACGATAACAACAGAAGAACCTCATATGGCTCGCTATACACGCTATAGGCCATACGCTTCTGTTCTTTTTCTTTACAAACAATCTTATTATATAAAAGAGAAGAGTTTACTTTTTTATTTGTGTGAACGAAACGGAATACGCAACTCTTCAAAAAAGCTCAATCGAATTTTATTACATCAACTTGGAAGATACGTTTCAGACACTTCATATAAGCATGCAGTATCATCATTTTAGTAGGATCGCCTGAGTAGTCGCCTCAGGCGGCGATAGCCGTCTCGCCGTCTGGTCAAAAATATATCGAAAAGAACCGTACCTCGATTCGAATCCGCGAAAAGATCTTCTGCACATGAAGTGGGGTGAGAAGTGTGAACTTAGCCTTGGGCACCAATTTCTCCAGATCTTTATTGGTGTCCATTGATGAACTGAAAGGCGTACAGTTATCAAATTTTAGCTTTAGAGATAAGACCCATAATCATAAGAGAATTGTAATTTGGATTGCGTTGTGTTGCCGGTGCCCAAAATACACGGCCGCGCCATCCTTACTGCCCATTGTAATGTAAAACTATAAGAGAGCATCACTTATCAAAACTGTGTGAGGTAGAGATGATAGAGGCCGAAGCCAACAACCATGCAAAAAAAAACACTAAAAACTCACTAATATTTGCTGATGGTTTGCTTGTCAACTGGATCAGCGTGAGCAATCTTTAGCACACCGCCGACCGCTTTCTTCACAACCCCTAAAAGAACAAAAATAATGATAATGCAAAAGGGCTTCATTCTATTTTCACCAAGCAGCAACTCTTTCCTAACATAGTGCTATCACTGCTATCACCCAAAATATTATATAAAAGTATTAAAGTATTATATAAGAGTTCTATGATGCGCACATAGAATGCAAAACAACTATACCGTATGGTATGGTGGCCCATAATGGATACTCTGTAAGCAAACTGGCAAACTTACAGAAGCAACCCAAAAACTGAAAAATGGTCATACCATTTGTGAAACCACAATTCAGACAATCCTTGTTCTTCTTGCACGCGATGATAATCTTCTTATGAAGTGCCTTGCGTCGTAAGTAGTCGAGGTGTGGATTGCTTACCTATAATATGAACACATAAGTTAGGAATTAAATATAAGGTTGAATATAGATAACATAAAGGCGAGGCCGCCGGGCAATTCCGTTGGGTAGAAAAGAATGGATACCTGCTTCCTGAACGTCTGCTTCTGTTCTTCGGTAAGTAACAGGGACGAGCAATCCTAAACGTCAGAGATTATTCAAGAGAAGAACTAGAACACGACCCCATGGTCGAATAGGAATAGAACCAACACATTATACTATCCAGTATACTTTCTGTTTGTCTTTCGGGTATGTGTATAAAAACCTACCTTTTCGTATTCCTGCTCTTCCGATCACTTTTTTTTATGTGTGAATAACAGTAAAGTATTTATAGATACACTAGTCTTCCATATTTATAGACAAGTATACACGTAAGACAATCAACGTCATATTTTAATTTTGGTATACTATAGTACGATGACCAAAAACTGGAAGCGGGCAATGATTTCCTAAGAAATAGACATACATATATTGGAAAGGAGAAAACTTGGGTGGGGTGGAAGATACGATAATAAATATAATAAATATTCAAATATTCAAATACGAAAGACGAACCTTACAAACACATTGTAGAACTTGAATAGTGAGTTTGAAGAAGCCAACATGAAATACAGGCATCTCTAAGTCGATAAAGCCAAAGTGTCCCACACAATCCGTCAGATTTTGGCCACAAGTTGTACAGTTGGAAGACTTCGATGATGTGCCCTGCAAAACAGACAAAATCAAACTTAAAACTTAAAAGGATGGTTCTAAGGGTATGCTGAGTAAATGACCAAGAACTGAGAAATTTTATGTTATTCTGTGCCGACCGACCGGAAGTGCACAGTTTCCACATACTACATGGAACTGTGGTTGTCCAGCATACGTTTAACAAACGAAGTGAAAAAGGCAACGGTCAACATTTGATAAAATCGACGCCCCAATTAGTAATGACGCCAAAATTAGTAACTTCCAAAACATCTTCAAGTGTAGACTCAAATACACATATTTGCCCAAACACCTTGTCAATCAATTTTTGGTTTCCATTCACTTCGCTGAATAGAATCGGAGTATCGCTTATGCTATTTGATGGGGTTTCCATGTATGTGATTCGCGCTTGCGAAAATGGCAAACCGCTGTCCGTGTTCAAGTCATTTTACATGCATGTCAACTGCCTACCGTAACCCATGCGATTATGCGAATCGCACGTTTGACATATGCAGCGAAAGTGTATCAGATCCATACTATTTGAAATAGATCCGTACTATTTTGAAATAGATCCACACTAAATCCAAAATTGCTGCGGGACCATGTTATTTACATCGACTCGAACATGGACATTCATTTGTCATTTTAGCAAGTGCGAATCGCATACATGGAAACCACATGAAGAATAAACTATTATGTAAAATATGCAAAATATGAACTGTCGTACCAGCCGATTATCCAATGGTCCGAATGGAGCCGGAATCCACCGTCCAGGTTGTTCTTCATATAGTTTTGTGTTAATAATAGGGATATGCGCAACCTGACGCATAAACTCGGCATCGCCGGGAGAAAAGTGAACGCCGACCCTAAACAAACATTATTATGGATCAAGAACACTCTTCCTCAAACAAAGACTTCCTAATCAATGGATATTTGGAAAAACTTATATTACGAATCAAGAACGTTCCTCAGCAAACCAAGTCTTCTTAATCAATGGATATTTGGAAAAACTTACACCTTCCGGGCGCAGTCTGGCTCCCGAAATTGTAATTTCGGCATGAGCTGAAATGTGAAATGTTGCAGATAATAAGCATTTTTTTCAATATTAAACAATAAAAGTTAGCTTGAAAACGAATCGAACAAGGAACGTGAAACAGAACCAAATGAACTACGGTGCTCAAGTCGACCGGGCGCATTTAAAAAAAGAATGATCATGTAGTACACACCAGGAAACAAACTAATACTAATTAACCCAATTCCACAACACAATAATTAAAGGGAATATGTAGGCACTCAAAATGAGCAAAACAACTGCGAAACTAGAGTTTCCACACAAGACATGAATTTAAGTAGGCGACTGAATATGTAAATTCGAATATTCTCATTTGTATGCAAATATGTCGCTGTTGCAAGCTATATGCCGATGTATGCACACATGCTAAATTTTTGCTCCATCAGACCTGCCGTGTAAGCCAGGGTGGCAGTAAACGCGTTTACTATGGAAAAGGTGAACTTTGAAAATCATTTTCTTTTAAATGGGAAACTTTTAACAATTTTTGTTGTTGTTTCCTTAATGAGGAATACACATTCTATTAATACAGCTTAACTTCAAAAAGGGCATACATATTCCCTTTAAAAAACAACAAGCGATGAAAAATGCAATCAAAATGACGACCGGCGGGCGCCCAGCCACTAGTATCAAATCAGTACTAGTTTAGTTATAAAGCAGCGTTGATCTCGTGAAATAAGTATCAGTTATACATACGACTAGTATTAATGCAAAACTGATCTACTCTCCCAAGAAACATTAGTATAAATGCTAATAAGCTACTAGTTGCATGCTATCGCAATACTAGTATGATACTAGTGTGAACCGCAACGCGGAAACGCAGTGCGCGAAATACGGTAGTCTGGCTGTTTTTCAGTAACGCAAGGCGAATTTAATGTAAGTTGCATATGTATGGTTCTTGTAAAACCCACTATAATTGGTAAAAAATAATACATCCACCTTATTCTAATAAAATAAAAAGTTTGCTATCAGATATTGTTGCCTACGATTTATTTATTTAGTTATTTTTGTAAAAAAAATACCACATATGAAATTTTCAACGCTTGTATGTGTATTTCGGATTACTTTACGAAATCAACTCCCATTCACGCTCCGTGCTATCCAAGTGTTTATTATAATTGGTGTAAGAGGATTAACCTCTCCCTAATATAAAGTGGTATTCATATTTAATAGAATCCGACCGAAGACCCAACTGACAGAATGAAGATTCAAGTATGCTCAAATTCATTTGTGTTATTGAATACCAGGCGGACAATGAGCCCTTGCGGCTCTTCTCCCTGAAGTGTGGTCGGCCTTCGGCATTGCCCGATTTTACGCATGAAGAACTGATCAATGCTACAAGGTAAAACAAAGTATTACGTTAGTTTGGTTGTTTAATAGCATGGATCTATAGAAAAAAATTCACTACGTGCTTGCTCGACTCCCTTTTCTTCAAGCTCTCTAAATTATACAGTACCCTCCTGGTCGTGCTCTGCTAAAGGTAATGTCAGTGACTGTCTACGGTGTCCTCTCAACGCGCCTTTGACCCAAACAGGAAAAAATATCACATCTATCACAACACCAACACTAACTTTTATTATGCGAGCGGAGCGACACTGCGTACAATACAGTACGTACCGGGGTTTCCAAGTATGGTGAAAATTTACAGTAGATTAGTACACGAGAATATTTTTTTAATTTTCCACATTGTATATGCAAGTTTCTTGCATAAACACGGTAGTATTGTTCCGACCTGTGAAAAAATGTGCACCACTCAACAAAACACAAATCATGAAAAAAATTCCTTAATTAAACCAGTATAAAACCTGAATAGTTCACCGTACACCGGCGCACTCTAGTTCACACAAATATAATAATAGTGATTTCAAACAAAGAAAAACAGCCAAGCAATATTAGAAAAAAGATATGGAGTAGAAATTGATAGTAATAAAAACAATATTAAACCGTGTCAAGACACCAATTCAAATAAAATTCCAAAATTATGGTAATTGTAAATAGACAACTGTCATGGCGCAACGTGTTCACAACGTAATGAGCTTGTAATAGAATAAGTGAGGTGCTATATTCAAGAGCTAATTAACGAAGAGGGTACTCCTCGCGATATATAATTGCAATTGTTTCATTTAAGCTATAAATTCATAAGGTAGCGCACTTGAAAATATATTATTGCCGGTAAAACCGACAAAAATAAATTAGTAAACAGAACAAAAAACTACAACTTCAATTGAATATCCTATAGGGGAGATAAATTCACTGCTACCACGTAAACCTGAATGTCGAGATAAAGTTCCTAAGACACAAAGGTGTACGGTAGGCCATTACTTACTCAATATCTCTAGAGTGTACCATACACCTTTGAAATATAACAATTGAATACCTAGTGAGCATCATGGTGCCGCGCTGTGATAATAAGGGCGCATTCGAGTTGGGCAAAATGCATAAATTTCGCGAAATATTCTGTTCGAGTTGATAGGGTGAGAGAGTATTGACAAATAAGACGGCCCAGGAAAAAAATGTTTTCAAGGCTCTGCGTCTCTCACATGAGAGTGCTATTTCGCAGCGCGCTAACACTGCCTAACAGTGAACTCGAACTGATTATTTCGCATTTTGCCCAACTCGAATGCGCCCTAAGGACTCAACGCTTGGTCATGTCATGTTCTAACAAATGTGCCTACTAGCTACCATATCTGGTAATAAACCGGCGACAACCAAGCACAGAACCCCTACGGTAAGGCAGACAAAATCTCAATTTCGTACCTAAATTCAATTTTCATGGATATAAATGTTCGAGACCAGTTGCGAATGAGTTGACACGTACTAGTGGCCTTCACCTATATTTACATTAAATCTACCTTAAAGCGAAATAACGGCCGGTTTTTGAAACGCATCTCAAGTACCATTAACATGCATTTATGCAACGTGGGGTCTAGTTTTTATTCTAATTCTTGCTCATTTGCATATGCTGCATAAGAAAGCAGGTGTACGCAACGCGTCACAAAAACCGGCCAGTATTTCGCTTTAAAAAATTTGCTGAAACTAATTATTAATAAGATATATAGAGGGAAGGAGGTAATAATAGTACTCTCAATTGTACATAAGTCCTGCCGTGTTTTAGAAAACGTCACAAGTTCGCCCATGTTAGTTCAATAAATAACCAAAACTCGGCAGAAACCCTAGCCTAAAATACTTTGTTAAACAAGAGCAATACATTGAGCTGCGAACAACATAAATATGCCATAACTGTTGTCAATCAAAAGGAAAAAAATAGCACATAGGAACAGTAACAGTTTGTTTGCTGCTGAACAAAAAATAATCTATCTTACCAAATCATAGAAAAGGAAACTAGCATTTAGCAAACAAACCATCATGTCAATAAACATAACTTTCAAAATATCAGAATGAAAATCTCAATCCCAGGAAACATTACCGAAAAACAAGAGCAACATCAGCAAAATGAAAATGTTAGTAAAGTAAGTTTTACAACCCAAAATCCCCAAAACGTGAAAATGGCCAGAAAAATAACTACGTTCAAGATGCAAAATGTGCACAGCTTGAAGGCCAGGTAGACTAACAAAGGCTATAACGCCCAAAAAATAATAGAGACAAGTAGGAAAACACAAAAGGCACAGTTCCACAGAGGACAGTTATATGTGATAAGGCATTCGCTGGCTAAGAACTTATATATATACGGTGATACACATCGCTGTACAGACTAGCAAAGAAAAGGAAGTAAGCGAAGCGAAACTAAACTACACTAACTACTTGAGACTGACTACGGTAGGGAGTTCGGTTGTGTTCCTAACAACAGTACACAGTACTGACTTGGTTGCACAAAACAACACAATCAGCCAACCAAGTTCCCCACTCAACAACTAGCGGATATATGGACGGAAATAGAATTCATATGTTTCATACACATAACATCTTTGTTGTACATTTTGTATAAGGACATCATAAGGGGAATCTTTTTCCTATTAATCAATGTGTGTACAGAACTCAAAACATTTTGGTTTCAAATATATAGAAATAATACATAATAGCTATTGACAGCCTATGAACATGAAATCAACTAAACTTAGTCAGCCATAATTCACAAACTACGCAAACAACGAAATGAGGATATAATAGAGCAAAAACCCGAGTGTTCTTTCTCAACGGATAGTGGGTGTGTTTTTAAATAGTTTAGTTTAAGGCACAGACAGAGGGGATAGGCATGAGGGTCATTCTACTATATATTACATTATTAGTTAAGTTATATATGAGGTTATTAGTGATGTAGAACACAGTAGTTGACGTAAGCAACGTCCATCCAGAAGTCGGCTACCCTCTGATACAAGGGATTTAATCTAACATACATGCCTTTCCTCGGAGTAGCAGGCCTTAATTCTTCATTCAGGCCTTAGCCTTAGGCTGCATCACACCGACTGGACTTTCGGCATGGTTCTCCATTCACGAATATTGAATGTGTGGTCTCAGACTTGTGGAAAGTAAGCACAGCGGACTCGTGCATCGTCTAAAATAATAATTTATTATGTTGTATACATACATACAATTCATAGGAAAAATATATGCAACGTACAAGATTATATACATATGCATACTATACTTAAAAACAATTAATTAAAAACTCCACAAAAGTCGGAAATAATTACAGTATGGCAGATAACTACTTACCAATTGTTCAAAAGCCGAGTAGTATTCAGTCTCCAAAATCATCCTTTGTGAAACGAGAGCTGAAATGCGAATAACGTATAACGTTAATCGTACAAATTAACAGTTATGTTATAGACACACAAGTCATGGTGAGCCACAGTTCACACGTTCACAGTAACAAGATAACGAAAACCGATGGTGAATATAAAAGTCACCAACCTTCCAATAATTCAGCTTGACTAACTACCGAATCCGTGAAGTTGATTTGTACATTATCAGGGCACTTTCGAGCCAAACACTTGAAAAGGGTCCTCCAGCAGTCTCTGAAGTAAAACAAGTGTAAGCGTAGAGTAGAGAAGGAACCGATAAAATGCAACAAGCGTCATGAATAACTTGACTGACAAAAAGCAGTGACTGTACACATACCTGTGCTAATGAAGTCGACAAACAGCTAAACCTTACCTATTCCTGAACGCACTCCTTTCATAACATCGAATGCTGTTCATCAGTTTTGAGTGTGCTTCAAAAACGACCTCGTCGTCCGAGTCGATACTGGAAAAAAATATGATAAAGATAAATGTATAGAGGATTCATTACATAATGAATTTAGTGTAATCACTCATCGGTACCAATCAACTGCAGTGACAAATACAAAAATGTTCATTTGGATATCTGTTTGAGTGGGACTAGTCCAGTGACCCGCTACCAGCTACATGAGCTACCTAATCACATATTAGATAAATATAACACGATGAAATAGGTACGTAAAAAACCGACGGATTACAAAGTTCGTGATTCCATATTCACGCACACTATAGTACAGTCACAACACATCAGTTTAAAAAAAAAACACCACTTGAATTTGACCCTCCAGCTCCTGGGTATACCTTGCATATTTGCACAGAAACGTTCATACTCGTACTAGTATTCGGTAACTAAATACCTAGCAAGCCCCCCTACCGGACGGATAAGTAAGGCTAACCCTTACCGGGAACACACATTACCACTCACAACATCCGAACGGTATATATTTAATTAAAAGGGTCAAATTACATGGGGTTTGGCACATGACCTTTCATTGCAGCAAAGTGTTTATTACCCTGGATCGATCCTAATCCGGTGCCCCGACACAGGTAAATCCTACCACTCCACACTATATGAATAATAATTACCCGACCCCGTTTAATATACGGATATGCAAATTTGCATATGAAAAGGAATCAAAAATGAAAATTCAAAACCTTACCTCTGGTTGGGTCCCTCATACCGGAAGTGCTCGACGGAACTTCCATGTAGTAGGCATCGGAGCACAATTCTGCATGCGAAAGCCGCCGAACAACCAATCAGGAGTAACCTTCGGACGGAGCACGACGACTGAAATTGAAACCTTACGAATTTAACCACATGACATAGTCACTTTAAAGCGAAATATTGAAACACATCGAGTACGCCAGCATTCTTATGCAGCTTTTGCAAATGAACATAAATTAGAAAAATAGAATAAAAATCGAGCTAAATTAGCATAAATACATTAGAATTCAGTTGTCCGCGATGCGTTTCAAAAACCCGGCCGGTATTTCGCTTTAAGTTTCGTCTTAACAACTAAGACTTTCATAGTCATGCCTTCTTTACGTTTAACCGCTTGGTCAGACATGTTTCATTTTAAAGGTTTCAGAACACACTCACAACTTTGCATCTTTGACCTGGCAAAAAAAAGAATCATAAAAAATAACTTTCTCTCGCACATCAACCTACAACAAGGGGAAGCGATGACAGCTGACAGACAAATATGAATACGCTGATGACGGAAACTCTTTAGAATTTAGCCAAAGGGAAAGGGGATTATATTAGCACTCCTGCGTGTCACTTGCGCATGCACTTAGCAAATTGGTCCGCTCGCGATCAGAACGACACCGCTGGCTAGTTCGCTACAGAAACTGTCCGTCAACAAATAATGATGATGTGATTACGGTTACGCAATAAGAACATCAGAACCAACATACAAATCTTGTCGGAAACACGATAGCCTAAGGTACAGAGTCGCGCGTATGTACAGGGAATATATTTGGTCCGCATCTCAAAATTTTGGGGAGGTGATTTAGTCTAATTTGCATACAATGCATTACGGATAGCGAGGTGATCGTCCGCATTTGGCGAGGTGTTTTATGCTATGATATGTATGTACATTACATAAGACGTAAATTCAGAGACACATAGTAAAGAAGCAGGCAATATAAGCAGGACTAGCAGGATAAATTAAAGATATAAGACATTCTCTCCCAGAACAACAAACTCTGTTGTTTCTCAATAAGTCTCAAAAAAGCAGACATGCACATACGGTTTTTTTCCTGCAACTTACAGTAATAACAGTAACGTCTCCACTATTTACCCTAAGATGTTCTTATGTCATAAGGTCAATACACTACACACTACTATTACTGAAAGTCACGTACGCGCCGTTTGCATGGCCCTAACTGATATTTGCATAAGGTGCACTTACATCAAAGGATATTGCGCGACTAGTCAAATTGTGAGGGTCATAAGCAAATAAATCAAGAGGAGCATCAAGAAAACACTTTCCGGAGAGGTCAACGATATGAGCTTGATCTATAGTCTATAGTGAAAAAGAAAGTAAATGTGGAATGTCTATGAGACCGCGATGAGTTTGTGAATCGAGTCGAGACTAGTGAAACCAAATACTACATTAGAGATCCTAGAACAATCTACTTTGAATCACAAAGCACTGAAAGCACACCACCATGGTACAAGCATCACACCACCATGGTACAGGTACAAGCATCACACTACCATGGTACAAACATCAGAAGTAAATAACAATAAACATCAAATGTAAACAATAAACAAAATCATAAACCAACATACCTTATGTGTGAATCCAGTGCTAGATGTGCAATTTGTGATTAAGACGCTTTCTGCTTCAGCTTCGCATACTAAAATGGAAACCATTAGTTTTAGTTATTATAAACCTTGGAGACACATATCCAATTTTTTGTAAGACACATATCCAATTTTTTTTTATTTGGCAGTTTTATTTATTTTTAAAGAATCTATATTTTTCTCTAGGATTTGTTGAACATTCTTTGATGATATGCTTATATACGTTCAATTCCAAAACAGCGCAGTGCTAACTACCAACAACTTCTAAGAGCGACAGTGCTCAATTATAGGATAAGCTTAACCTCTTAATGGGCTATAAGAACAAATAATTTAAAGATAACGCATTACTTCCGTAACTTTTTTTCCTTCTATGACGACATTTTGTTTTTGGCTCCGTTTTAGCACTTTATCAGTGGCGCCTGGAGACGCTGGGCGCCAGTGCCAAACTGACAGAAACAAGATAAAACTAAACAGTAATGTTGAAAATAAAAATAAACGTTTAATAAATACAAACCTCTATCAATAATAGTGTTTCCCACATCGCAATCGTCCAGTACAATAGAAGCTTTTGAATTTAAATAACTCAAGCAGTCAAAAGCTTCCATCCATGCGGAATTCTGTAAGAAAGACGTAAGTTAGTAAAGCCCTAACCAACCGTGAACCTAAAACAAAAAACAAAACACAATTCGAGAATAAAAAGGTTAAGTACCACAACTTAAAACATTGCGTAAAGTGGATGACTACAGCTACCGACTACAAATATACAAATTTATAAAAAAGGCTTACCTGATTACAATTTTTATACACAATTCTGGAGGTGCGAGGTAGGTATGAAGCTAATAAGTCCACTGTTGATGTGATATCATCGCTATGCACCAATAACGGCGTCCGTCCATTTAGAGATATAAGAACTTCACGTGAATTATCTGTGCCCTAAATATAGAACGGTAAATATTGGCTATTGGCAAAGAGTCAAAGGGAATCGATTCGTGAAGGCCAAATCAAAAACTCAACACAGACAGCCCAACTAAATCAAAAAGTTAAAACTAACGTTAAACTTTCTGAGGAAAAAAAGTAGTTAATAATAAGTTGAAAATAATAATGCCCCACTGCCGGAGAAAAAGAGGTTAGATGGGTACAACTGATCATGCCAAAACTATTACAATAAAACATCAAAAAATAAAACCAACGTTAAGAAATAGCAAACACAAAAGCAAATACATTACCTGGAATTCGAGTGAGTTAAGCTTGAAATAATGGCCTTGTCGCTGGATAGTATTCGCCAGTATTAAATGTGACAGGTTCTAAAAATAATTAGTTTTACAGTTTTACTTTACTCGTTTTTTGGACATGGAAGATTTCAAAGCATAGAAGGGCTGAATACTAGTCAAATAAATAAAATTAGTTCATTGAGTGTGTTGTGGTACTCTGAAGGAAGTACACATTCTTATTCTTCTGACAGAATTTAATAAAGTATCATTTAAAACTTACAGAGTCTTCTGAATTAACAACCAATTTCAAAATTCGGTCCCATATTTCTGAGGGCAATCGTGGCAAATCCATCTGAAAAAAAATGAAATGAGCTTCGTACATAAATTATAAATATCGAAAACGAACACCGATGAGAATAAAAAAAAGTGTAGCGGATGCTCAAAGCAATAAATTATAAATTGAGGATAACAATAAGTGCAATAAATAAAGTAAAACCTCAAATCTCAAGTACACCAACTTGCTCCACGAACTCACACGAAGAGATACATAACAGCAGAACCAGCCGAATGATGGAAAAGAGAAAAGTACAAACAACTTGAGAGAAGTACTTTTACGTGTTTACGGATACATATGTATGTGAAATTATAGATAATCCGACTTTTGGGTTAATTATATTGTCCAGACCTGGTGCGGTGCTCCAAGTCTAGAGCTAACGTTCAACGGCGAGTGTTCTAAACACAAATGAAAGAGAGAAACGGAGGCCAGGCCAGCTGATAAGATGAATGCCAATAAAATGTTGCGATTTGAATAGGAGACAGGAGGGGAAGGCACGAAGAAGGGGTACTTGTCAATTAGATTAGATAGCGAGTCAACCAAAGCCACCGACTTTAATATGAAGCAGCTAGAAGGTTAGTTTAAAACTTACAGACACAGTACAAACAGACATTTTCT
Organism: Pelodera strongyloides; assembly: GCA_036852015.1. Taxonomy (NCBI): domain Eukaryota; kingdom Metazoa; phylum Nematoda; class Chromadorea; order Rhabditida; family Rhabditidae; genus Pelodera; species Pelodera strongyloides. Next base: position 193,315 of record JAANDG010000205.1, read on the forward strand.
TAAACTCTAATAATTAAAGAAGCACAGAGTCAAGAAACACAACACATGCATAAAATTAATCATAAAGAAGTAAGCAAGGTGCATATATCATATTTGGCGAAAAATGAAAAAGAACGACCACTGCACCAAGACCAATGAATTCATTTAAAATGCACTCAGCTGATTTTCACTTTTCACATCGACTGTGGCCAAAAATGGTCCCCGTGAACTTCGAGACTTCGACTATAGGGGTCAACAGCGGAGAACAGTTGGTGATTTGCAAGTTAGTGATAAAACAATCAGTGGATGTTGCGATAGGTAATCGAGAGAGCGGCAAAGGGAGGAAAGGGGGTAACCGGTGCCAGCCTCTATTCCCGCCCCATCTACTTGGCTGTCGTCTACATACGTGTGGTGCGGACATGTGTGTGGACACTAGCCCGCTGAATGTACAGGCAGGGGTTATATACTTGAGAGAGCGCAGAGAGGAGCACTCTTTTCGAAAACTTTCAATGTGTTGTGCGCTCCTTCTTCTCAGACTCCCCGAGCTGTTTTCCCCGATCGGATAGAACCAAATGAGAGAGAGAGAAAGAGAGAGAATTAAAGAATTATGGAGAACGGAGAACGGAGAAGAGAGAAAGATGTCTTCGAATGGGTTCTCCACGGAGAGTGACCCCCGTCTATCGTCTGTCTACTAAAGGACGACGGCTGATGAGATAGCAAAGAATGCGACAATCAGAGACAAACAACCGATCACACGTGGAAAAGAGAGAGCGGACCGAAGGAGCACCGTCTAGAAAGCAGGCAAAAGCGGCTCCACGTGCAGAGAGCATGTGAGAAAGCCAGTCGCCAGAGAAAAACGATCTGGCCCGAACACACAGACCACAGCTTTTTCGAAAATTTTCGTCGTTGCACCGGAGCGTTTTCAGTATTGCAGACTGGGAAGATGCCAATAAAAATAGGCAAAAGTAATGACGTGAATTAAAATGCAGTACTTTCAGCGTTAGACACGGCTGCCACGCTAAATATTAGTTGACTAAACCAAAAAGTTTTGGCCCCAAAAGGAAACAGACATATAAATAAACAAATAGAGAATGACAGAAAATTCGAAGTTATTCGTCGTCGTTTGCTGCAAAGGTGCAAAGTGGCCAGACTAGACGGAAATTGTCTGGGCCTTGTGCCAACTGGCTGGCCGCCAGAGGGCATATGCACGTACGTTGCATGTGCAGCGGACTGGACGGCGGACTAGTGCGCCCCTAGGGCCGAAGAAATGCACAATTAATGCAGGCTGCAAAAATAACCCTTTGGTAATCGAGTCTAATTTTAGTTACTGTAACTTTCTGTAAACTAGGGGTTGGAAATAAAACTAAACAACCAAATCATAAAGAAAAGGGTACATTTTGGTCAGATAAATTTTTCTAAACAGTTCGAGAGACAACGCAAGTATATGATGATGTCATTTGAGCATATGATAATTGATGATAACATAGCGCTAGTGGTTCAATGCCAAAACCGTAGACCTTGAACGCGGCCTCGAAAATTTCAATCGAAACACAAGCGGCCGAGCAAAACACGCAAAAACAACCGGGCCGAACGTTCCCCTCCATGCACGTAAGAGTGCATGTTTGTGTGTGCACAGCATTCACAAAGAGAGAACCACATCTAATCTACGCATATCAAAGCGTTGAGAGAGACAAAAAAAAAATAGACAATGCTGAGCAAAACAAATATTTTCACTGTAGTACTGCAAGGCAAATTGTGCTAAGCTGTAGAACAGACGGTTGGATAACCGCATCCCCATGCTTCAGTTCTGACGCATATGATCACAATAAAAAATCAAGTTCATTCTCAGTACGAGCTCACTTATTGTTAGCATAGATGCATAGGAATTCAGTTGTCCATCATATGCCTCAAAAAAGTAACATAAGAACATCAACGTATACACTGGGGAAACTCCGCGGCTGCGCGGCGCGCCTGTGGCGCAAAAATGTTGCGCGGCGATGGCGCGAAGTTTCACTTTGCAAGGAATTACGAAAATAGACAGACCATGATTACGCTTCAGAGATTGAAGTAAACGACAACCTAGACAGCTGATATTGTCAATGTGTATGTAATGTTGTGCAACAAAATGCTTTTTGGTGCAATATTGCACAACAAGCAATTCAAATGAGTTTTCGGAAAGCTCTATATTTGGCTGCGGCACGTTTTTTTTGGGGAAAACGAAAACAGCTGGAACTAATGGCAGGCTGCCAGGACAGAGAGTGCTGCCCAAGATGAGGCGTACGTGCGCACGGAGAATAATAGATTATGCAAAGAATTGCATATATTATTATAATTATGCACAAATACATATAATATGATTATTCTGGACTCCGTGTCACGGAAAACAACGGTGGTAGAAGAGATACAAGCAACGTTACAGACAATAACGACGAAATGCTGAAGATATTGGAGAAAAGTATACTGTAATTATATGACACTGAGCACCTGAAAACACATGTTTAAAGGGAGAGGCAAGGGCGGAAGCTTAATCTACTGTAATTATATAACACTGAGCACCTGAAAAGACATGTTTAAAGGGAGAAGCAAGGGCGGAAGCTTAATGTTAGCCGTTTCGAGTGTAAACCCAAACCAAAATATTTCCTCTGAATCTTGGCTCACTCGGCCAGTATTGGGGGAACAGGTGGCGCTTTTGTGGGAAAAAAGTTTGCACTTGTCTGGCTAGTGAGCGAGAGGGTGCAGGGCCGTAAACTGCTCTAGTGAAATGAGAAACTACAGTTTTAAAGGGGAGCGGTGAGGGGTGCTAGGTATGGCGAGGGAACAACGTGAGACCACCACTACCCCACGAACGCGCCCCGGAAATCGGAGCAAGATCATCGCAATCAATCGCTCGATTTCCCACTGGGAGAGTGTATATGGGAGCAAATCGACGAGTCTATGGGACAATAGTTCAGCAAGTATGGGCCATGTCGATCCAACTATCAATCATCTATAGTACCGGGCACATATGAGTAAATACGCCAATGACTATACTCTTGTATGGATGAGCAAGCTCTCGAGGACAGTGCCAAATTATTAGACGTCCCCGTTCGAGTGAGCCTATACACTAACGCACCTCAAATATTCAGTGGGGAGTGCCCGGGTACGGGTTCGAGAGCCGGGAGCGGGCTAGGGGGCACACTTTTCCGTGGTCAGATACTCTCGGCTAATACAAGCACTTCACGTAGAGAAACAGTCTTGGTCGCTCTGTGGTGTTGTCATTTTGGTATCAGAAATACGAGGCAGCGTAACTTTATTTACATCGAGAATAAACATGATGCCAATTTTCTTACGTGATTGGCAAATACTACTTGTAAGGCACTGATTATGAGATCTTCTCAAATATATTGCAAGAGTTTTGCATAAGAAAGGAGTTTAGGAGTGGGGCAAGAGTTAGAATAAACAATAGCCAGTGTGCCAAAGGTATAGGTTCGTTACAACAGATACCCTTGGTTTGAATGATCGTAGATTAGATTACATCGCGGCCCTTTATGATGGGTACCTCTCACTCTGATACCCTGACCTCCCCGCCCACCACTCCACGGGTACTCTGAGCAGAAAGAGGGAGGAGCCACCCCGGGGCTACTTGCGTGAGGTAGGTAAGTGGGTCTAGACTTTCAACCGCAAACAGGTGCACGTAAGTTGCACCCAGGGTACCAAACTGTCGCGGGGTAAACTTTGAGTACAAAGAGTTCGCGAGCCTATGGCTAGCGAAGGAAAGAAACACCGCTAATTGAATATCTGCGCCATTTGTTTGCGTTTATTACTTAACGAGGAATGATGCCAGGTGATAGTCCGCCATGTCTACGATAGTTCGTTTCTTACAGTAATTCATGCATAAAGTTAACATTCCGCAGGATTCAGATAAATATGATTTGGCAGGAATTCTGGTCACGTCTAATAGAGTCTGGCTAAGACATCCCCATAAAACTAGCTATAAAACACCGAACGTTTCTCAGAACACTACCATAAATTGTCGTTTTTATCTGAACGGACAGCTGCTGTCTGGTACAAGTGGGAATAGTTTTCCAAAGTGGAAAAGAAATATTAAGACATAGTTGGGACACATTGTCTAGCAATTACAAACTATCTAACTATGTTATTCCCGTCTATCGTCTATGCAGTGCGTAACTCAGTGGTAAATGCTATATTCAAGAAAGTCCAAGTCCAAACTGTGCGTCTATATGGTCTAAGACATCTAGGTTTCTAAAACAACTCTATGATAAGCTCCCAAAGAATAAACCTACTCGCGACCAAACTATCAAGTTTCTACTTATTAGAATACAAGATTAGATCCTAAATCGTTCATAAATCCTTGTCACGTAAATTACCTACGCCACGTAGCCGTAAGTAGTGTCCGGCGTTCAGTTGTAGGTAAGGTACCCCACGGAGACTCTATGATTGACAGATAGCATCAGTTCCTATGTACACCCACCAACGGTAACTATTCAATAATTTACAATCAGGTTGTCAGACTTAGATTAGTTTTGTAGATCCCTCTACTTGATATGAAAGATCAACGTTTATCTTATTATATAGTCATAAAAAAAAAAAAAAAAAAAAAAAAAAAAAAAAAAAAAAAAAAAAAAACCGGCCGGTTTTTGAAACGCATCGTGTACACCAGCATTCTTATACAGCTTATGCAAATGAATATAAATTAGAATAAAAAATCGAGCCAAAATCGAGCAAATTAGCATAAATACGTAAGAATTCAGTTGTCCAATATGCGTTTCAAAACCCGGCCGGTATTTCGCTTTAAAGCGAAATGCTAGCCTCTTTGGAAAATTTGCATGTGATAAGCAAATCCAATGTATCCTATGCTAATTTTGTACGATTGCCGTACGAAAATTAGCATAGGATACATAGGATTTGCTTATCATATGCAAATTTTCCAAAGGGGCTAGCATTTCGCTTTAAAGAGTAAGATAGAAAGGGAAAAGCAGAGAGTGTAGAAGAGCAAAATGACATCCTACCCTATCACTTTTTGCAGGGACTTAACTCTGGAGTTTGGAGGACCGACTTTGAACAATACTTGCAAAACTTCACAAGAAATTAAATTTTGATGTTCTTGTTCTAACATTGGCCTTCTAGGTTCCAAGAAATGGTCCGTTACACGTTTATTGATAATAAAAGCGCTCTCTCTCTCTTCCTCTCTCTTCTCTCTGCTATCTCTGTCTCACTCTCTTGCTCCCTCTGTAGAAAGTGCAAAGTCATTCTTCAATTTTGATTCCTACGCCCCGTTGAAATGTGAGAGCGAGTTCACGAAAACACCAAAAAAACAAGACCTAAGGTTCAGTTCACAAGTGAGTTCCGTATTATCTGCAATGGGGAACTAGTGCATTCCAAATGTAATGTAGTGCATTACATTGGGCAACGTGACGGCGCACATAATGCGCGCGACATAGCAATTTTGCTTGCAAAACTCACGCCGCTTAGGTTCAGGTTTTGAACATAAGATGTTTTTGGTTTGTTCGAATTCTGACTTATACTTATCGTATACCACGTGAGTTCCGTATTATCTGCAATGGGGAACTAGTGCATTCCAAATGTAATGTAGTGCATTACATTGGGCAACGTGACGGCGCACATAATGCGCGCGACATAGCAATTTTGCTTGCAAAACTCACGCCGCTTAGGTTCAGGTTTTGAACTGTGATGTATTTTGAACTTCCGTTCTTTGTTTGTCAAACATTCCACAAAGTTATTGTTTTCCATACGGTTTTCCCATCCTTTAAAAGATCGAAGCATTGGAAACAAAACATGTTTACATCTTAAAATTTGAAGAAAAAGTGATTTTTGTCGATAAATATCAAAGCACAAACAGAAAGAAGGACCCATGTGATGGGCAAAAGTGCAAGTTTTTTTGTGCGTTTCCCTTTCTCTAATAATCTGTTCTTTATTGGGGGTGGAAATGGGGTGCGAGGGCGGCTACCGTGCCGCTCCTGATAGCGCTCCTTTAGAGAGAGAGCGGAGAGGCAGGCCCTTGAGAGAGCGGAGAGGAGAGCGAGCTAGCCCTAGCCTTTTGTCATGAATAACGAGCAACTGATATGCGGAAAAGTGTCGAGACAGATTGGAAGATAAGAGGGCAGTTAGTGGCGCCTATTCTTCAAGATACCTCCACGAGACCGTCGTTTCTCACGTCAAGGACGAATAACCGAGAGTTTTATGGCTTGATGTTGGCTAGATACAGATGCGTTGCCCCGTCTCTTCGTGCATTCTCTTTCTCGCTACTTTCTTACCTCTCTAGCTCTCGTTCTCCTTTCTTGTCTCTCTCGTTCTGTGTTTCTCTATCTCTCGTTTTGTCTTCTCTCTCACACGCTGTCTGGTCTGCTGGTCTGCAGACCTATCCATAACGAGTGCACGACGAAAGAAGGAAAGATCGGACAAAAAAGTGTTGCGAACCTGGGGGAGTCCGCAACATTTTCAAGAAAGAGGAAGGTTGTCTGGGCAGAGAACTAGGTCTTTGAACAATGCAGTTCTAGTGCTAATTTCCACGTCTAGATCATCAATCACCTCGCTGTCTGTCTGTCTCTCTTGCACTTTCTCTCTCTCTCTCTCTCTCTCTTCACTTGTAATGATTTAAAACACACACTAAATTCCCAATTAAAATCGCCCCATATTATCATCGAAAAGTTTGAAAAGCGACAATTCCACAATGGGTACTGTAGCGTTTTATTACGGTACTGCCTGCGACAATGGTGTACTATGCCATAGACTGATTAGCCATGGTGCGCGCTATGGGACAAATTGGTACAGGATTCTGCCGCCGAATATTATTTGAATAATGGCACTAACCTTTACAGGGAAGAACGATGTTCACCAGACACATAACATGTCTGCGCGCCACGTAAAATGAATCGTTTTTCGGGCAGTTTTTCGTGTGAATGTGCCCTTCGACACCTTAGGGAAGCCGACAGTCAGCGGTGCCCGTCCACTCTGTATCTATGTGACAGTCACGATTATTCATACGTCTTGCAGTAAAGTTTATGGGGATCGACCGGCGTTTCAAGTAAAATGAGTGGGAACTATCGAGTATAATAAAGGTTAATAAAGCGACGTAACTTATGCTGGACCAGCGCATTTCAGTATATAATATGCCATAACAAACAGAGAACAAACAGAGAACAGAGGCCCACTTTGTCACAATATGTTTGGTATGGCGGGTTGAGGGGCGGGGATAAAACAATTAGATAAAAATAAAATAGTTTAATCCCGTTTCGGGTCTTACTGAAGACGGGCAAAAACCCAGCCTGACCCTCATCAGTTCAGTGGCTGAACAAATAAGTAACACAAAAATGATAATAATCTATTATTTAAAATCATAATAAGAGAGAAAGGGCACCGGGGGAAGGAAGAGGCACTTATGCTCTCCGGCCCGGCGAAGGCCCACATTATCTGTATTGATTAATTTTGCACCTACCCGCCCGATTGAATGAATGGCGCGAAGGCCAGGTCCGTAATAGTACCATAAATAGAATTGACTGAGCCAACTAATATATAATTTCTTTGGGTACAGCCCTTGTCAGTATCTTTTTATACGCATTGCCGTCTTACAATTAGGGTTGCCTTTTGATTATGTACTTTGAATGTAATCAATAATGCTTTATTATTTACCTAGCCTGGTTCATTTTGATTTGAATATACATTCTAGACCAATGACTAAACCCCCCCCCCGACTGTCCTTCAGACACAATATGGAATGTTTATATCAAAAGTGCAAGCAAAAAAAAAATTAATATTACACGAGCAAGCAAAGTGCATTGTATATTGTGACGGGCCCCGCATTCAATATCTACATTGGGAAAATCTATGAATAAATTGCGATTGTCTGACCAAAGGTACACGTTGTGACTTGTCCCTTTTGAATTAATCAAAGGTAGAATGAAGCCAGCTAGATAAGGCCAGAATTCTGTTTTCTACATAAAAGGAGAAAAGTCAGACCTATTTTTTTGGAAAATTGTAAGCGGTTAACTAAGTGTGGCGTGCCTGAACTACAGGTTCCAGCCAGCGGTAGCTCTAGGACTAGCGGTATGCTAATTATTCGGGCTCATCAGGAGGTAACCTTTTCAACATCGAATTCTTTCCACAGTAGAATCCAAACTGTCATGATAAAGACCTTGGCATCGCAGATTTTGTGCCTTGATAAGTGCCAGTGAGTGAGTGATTGAACGACATCTTCTTTCTTTGCCGGCGCACCTCTGGCACAAGTGCCGACACATGGTCGGCACACAGTCAAAGCAAGGGGGTATCATCCTGGCGACGCAACGATCTAGCCGACTGATTAACGCAAACGCCATCCACATAATTGTGCACGCAAATCGGAAAATCCCTCACACAAATGTCTACCCAGCAGAGACATAGTCTACCTAAGAGAGGATAGATCACTATATATTGAGAGACGGAGAGAAACCACGGGTAAGAGAGATCTGGGGTTGGCTATGACCTCGCTATTATACACATATTGTGCTCTAGGAGATGCTTATCTCCCCAAAACAATCCATCGCATTTGTGTTGGAAAGTGATCGGACGCGATCAGAAATCTCTCATTGAGAACTATTCGAAAATTGATGATCACGGAAGAAAGATGCGATTTTAAAGTGCACTCGAATGAATGAATGACCTGTAATCAATTAATCAATTAGCCAGTGGGAAGGAGATTTTCGAAAAATTTCGCCAAATTTGGTTCTTCCTTGTCATTGTTGATCTTTGGGATACATGGAGATACTAGAGAAGCTTCCTTGTCGGGAGTTGACATGATCCAGGGACTATGTTCCCACAAGTTATCACTGGAGCGTCTGGTAGGGAACCATGCAACGAGTGGGTGGGCCTGTGCTGCGCCAGAGTTAAGCGAAAGGTGCGCGAAAGGCATATCCCGTATTCAAATATACGGAGGATCATGTCATAGACCTTTGACTACTACGGTGTACCTTTGATCATTATTCCGAGGGATATATCCCAGTGCTAGGAAATACAGCGTGGTTCCGTTCGTTTTCTCATTTTCATCATATGTTCCGTTTTTCGTTCACAAAAAAAAAGGCAGATTTGTGGCTGTTCAGTCGGCGCTCGGTTTAGAAAAAGAGGAAAAAAATTGAAAAGCGGAGAGAAAAAGAGGAGAAAGAAAACGGTTTCGAGAGCTGGCACCCGGCCAGCGTAATCTATTCCCGACAAAAAAAACCATGTCTGGGAGGACAGAGGAGAGAGAGAAACCAGTGTAACCGGGGAGAAGCAGAGTGTCTGGTTTGGTCTGGGAAGAGGGAAATTGCCCAGACGGGCGAGCACATGGGCGAGGCAAATGGACATGTGTTTTATGAGGGCAGATCAAAAAAAGCGGGCAAGCTTTGAAAAAGGGGTATTAGTGGGGAGTGGGGACTATTGGGGGACTACTGGGAGCCGCCACTGGAAGTCAGGGAGGGGTTGGGATTGTAAGCCGGTGTGGGAGCACACTCAGCACACTACTGTGTGCGAGAGCAGAGCTTCGAGGACGCCGCAACGCTAAAGTTGCGTGAGTACACTGCGGCACACTTTTTTCAATTTATGTTGAATGCGAGAGAGAAGTGAGCTAAATTCATGGGCGCACATTTTCAAACACGTGATCGAAGTTTAAACTTATGAACAAATAGTTGACAAAACGAGATCAGACTAATTGTAAGAGTTACATCGTAGTGCTAACTGCTTTAATTACCACAGTAATTGCTTGTGCCACTGCACTGGATGTCAATGTACGAACAGTTTTGACATGATGTACACTATGCGATTTACCTAACTAACACGTTACTTTTCTTGGCTAGGTTTATTGGTCTAATGAGTTAACGTTAGCAGTAGCATTGACAACGTCCTACACAGGGGGAATTGCTTTGAGTGCAGCCTTTGCATGGCACACGAAAGGAGAGCGGCTCCATGTTGGCACCAGCCGACTGCTATCTTCTCAGACGCGCAGCGCCGCAAATGCGAAACCACGTCCGCGGAAAAGAGATGGCTTTTTAACATCATGGGAAAGGCGGAGACGCAGAAAGTTGGTTTCTCAGTGTTTCGAATTTTTCAATGCAAATTTGCAATCTTTTCCCGCGGACGCGGCAACGCATCTCCGCGCTGCGCCCCTGAGGACCAGAATAGGCCCGATTTTGGTGAAGCCGAAGAACAAAAAAAAAACGAAGAACTCACTAAAAACGGCAATTGCTTCATAATGACCCTCTCATAATCGTTTTCCTCTCATAATCGTAGAGAAACATGATATGGAATGTGCACATTTTTACGTTCCCTTATTACTCATAAATTCATAAATTCACGGTGCGACCAGCTCTAGAGTTTTTATTTCAGTTAATTCTCTTTCTGGCGTGGATTTCGATTGAACATTCCTTTCAAAACATGTCGGGGGTACTTCAGTCGAATGGTTTGTCGATGACAAATCAAAAATGGCAGCAAAGTCGTATGTCGATAACGTGTGGCGCGCAAAGCAAAAGTGCGTGTGAAGATGCGCATTCTCGATATATTTGAATCACATTCGCATTCCTGCTCTATATATTTGAATCAGAATTTATGCAACAAGACGGACACAATGGAACACTTTATTTTGGGGAGAATAGACTATGAAGTCAGTGTTGAAGGCTACGCTAGAAACACATAGTTTTGTTCTTGTGTGCAAATGTGTTGGTATTTTCTCCCAGAAACAACCATGATCTGATGAGGGGGTTTCAATATATTTGTCAATATATCTGATGAGGGCAAGACAGTCTCACAAGAAAAACAAAATTTTGCTAGTTTACCATAATATTCCAGTTCTCCATACGAGTTTACCCATGGGGACGTTATTGTGCAGTTGTAGTTATTAGACACGACAAGTATTTCCGACGACGACGTGTTCCGCACATTGGGTCCTCGCACACAACTGGCCATGACTGGCGAATCTCTTGCTCACTAGATTGAGTGCCGCTGCCTAACTGCCGCATTCGCTAATATATCACCGCCTTGCGGCAAACATATCGGCATCGTATTTAGAAACTAGTGTTTTCCCTTTCCTATGGAACGCAACATCCTTATCAGTCTGTCTACCCATTATTGCCTACATTTACTCTTTTTTTTTTGAAAGCTAACCAAACTGAACTGATAAAGCGAGAGTGAACACTGTTCACTTAGATCACATGTATATCGGTGTTTTTCTCTCGGCCAATGTTAATAGTGAGAAAAAAAGTAGAAGAAATAATGGAAACAGCCACTTGCTCACCTGACTGTCTGGGATTGAAAACGAGACAAAAACAGAAAGTTTTTTTTATTTCAATCACGAGATGAGATGAAACTCTTTCGAATGTTGTTACTTGGACTTGGGGGTCAAAAGTTGGACCAAAGAAAAACGTAAAGGTTGGACCCATGATAATTGAAGTCTTCACCACTCAATTACCCGACGGGGGACTTTTGTAACTTTCCCTGTCTCTCTCACGGTGGAGCAATATCTTCAATCCACGAGAATAATTCCGAGGGAACTCTTCCATGTGTTTTTTTTTTCTCAGTGCCAGCTTTGAAACGTGGGCTAGCGACGTTCAAAGCGCTATGATTCGGCCGCTTTTTGAAACATATGTGGACAACGGCATTGCGATGTTTTTACCTCGGATTCAGCTCGATTTTCACTCTAATTAGACTCATCTCATTTGCATATGTTGCTTGGGAATGCAGATATCCAAAATGTGTTTCGAAATCGGTCCTACACCTTGCAACGAGAAAATTCAACATAACTCATAACATAACTTCTGTATCAACCTCGAGAAAAAAGCGAGAAATCTATTTGCGGACGGAACGCATTCCTGAGAAATTGTAGTAAATTATTATCAATTAGGCATGTAACGTTTATTCACAGAGTGCTAGCGTTTCTAATGCTAATACCTAAATATTTATATAGAGTATAGTAGGGCAATCGTTAGAATAAAAATAAAGGGACAGGATAATCAGTGCAAATATTGGCAGCACCCTTGTATTGACACAGTTGGCACCTGTTTGTGCCCCTCAATTTAGTAACGGCTACCTTTTTGTGCTACAACGATGGGTCAAAACTTCCGCATTGTAGGCAATGCACAAGGCCTTTGTTGCTTATGGCATCAATAACAAGGCCAATGTCTAAAGCCGCGTTCGAGTTGGGGAAAAGCTGGTGGAATTCCGGAATTTCACCGTTCGAGATGGACGGAAAAACATGCAGGAAAATCAAAATATACCGTTGTGGGATTATATTTTTAACAACTGCAGGAGCCAACAATGACGCACGTTTGAAGTTGACCACGATGGTTGGGGCGAAATAGCGGAAAACATTTACGTTTCCGGTGTCCCATCTCGAACGGTCCTTTTCCGGAATTCCACAGCTTTTTCCCAACTCGAACGCGGCTTAACAAATGTGTAAAATAAAACTTTCACACTTCAATAGCCGCCTCGTATATTCAAGATTCAAGGCTGGTTCAATACAGAGTTTCAAAAGAATCTCAAAAGAATCTCAAATAAATCGCGGAGCGCAGTGCGTACTCCGGAACGCGTACTGGGATCTACACTCGGAACGGAACGGGGCACGGTACGTTTGGTTACCAGAGATTGCGAAATTTCTCACAAAAACATATTTTTAGTGATATTTCCTTTGGTGATATTTCTATGACCGCAAAAATCTTGCCACAGTGTTTTTAAAACCTCAAAACCCCTTTGTTGAGATTTTTGTGGCCACAAAAATCTTTCCACAGTGTTTTTCGAACCAAAACACCATGATTTCAGTCCAGAAATCTTGCCACAGTGTTTTTGGAGCCAAAACACCACGATTTAGTCCAGAAATCTTGCCAATGTGTTCTTGGAACCAAAACAACACCATGATTTCAGTCCAGAAATCTTGCCACAGTGTTTTGAGAAAATCAAAACTCCTTTTGTGAGATTTTTGTGGCCACAAAAATCTTGCCGCAGTGTTTTTGGAATCAAAACACCATGGTTTCAGTCCATAAATCTTGCCACAGTGTTTTTGGAGCCAAAACACCACGATTTAGTCCAGAAATCTTGCCAATGTGTTTTGAGAAAATCAAAACTCCTTTTGTGAGATTTTTGTGGCCACAAAAATCTTGCCACAGTGTTTTTGGAACCAAAACACCATGATTTCAGTCCAGAAATCTTGCCACAGTGTTTTGAGAAAATCAAAACTCCTTTTGTGAGATTTTTGTGGCCACAAAAATCTTGCCACAGTGTTTTTGGAACCAAAACACCATGATTTCAGTCCAGAAATCTCGCCACAGTGTTTTTGGAAGCAAACCACCATGATTTCATTCCAGAAATCTTGCCACAGTGTTTTTGGAGCCAAAACACGATTTGGTCCAGAAATCTTGCTAGTCCAGAAATGATTTAGTCCATAAATCTTGCCACAGTGTTTTTGGAGCCAAAACACCATGATTTAGTCCAGAAATCTTGCCGCAGTGTTGTTGGAGCCAAAACACGACTTATACGTTGCTCTATGCATTTCATTTTATCTCTGTATGCGTTTCTAAATAAACCATTATATAGTCCAGAAATCTTGCCACAGTGTTTTGAGAACCTGAAAACTCCTTTGGTGAGTTTTTATGGCCACAAATATCTTACCACAGTGTTTTTGGAATCAAAACACCATGGTTTCAGTCCAGAAATCTTGCCACTGTGTTTTTGGAACCAAAACACCATGATTTCAGTCCAGAAATCTTGCCACAGTGTTTTGAGAAAATCAAAAATCCTTTTGTGAGATTTTTGTGGCCACAAAAATCTTGCCACAGTGTTTTTGGAATCAAAACACCATGGTTTCAGTCCATAAATCTTGTCACAGTGTTTTTGGAGCCAAAACACCATGATTCAGTCCAGAAATCTTGCCACAGTGTTTTGAGAACCTGAAAACTCCTTTGGTGAGATTTTTATGGCCACAAATATCTTGCCACAGTGTGTTTGGAACCAAAAGACCATGGTTTCAGTCCAGAAATCTTGCCACAGTGTTTTTGGAACCAAAACACCATGATTTCAGTCCAGAAATCTTGCCACAGTGTTTTGAGGAACTGAAAAGCCATTGAGCACAAACAAGTAACATAATTGTTTTATTGACTACTATTGCTAATAAATGACAGAGAAATGCTGGACATGTTACTGTGATTCGGAGTTGAATTTTTTTTTGGCGATTCTAAACATCGCGTACAGCCAACAAAGGATAAATCAGGACGAAAAGTACAGAGTAAAAAAGCGAAACCCCGAAATGATTATAAGTTTTACATAAATGTATACTAAGAAAGGAATTGCGAGAGTCAAACCTGCATATTAATAAACAAAATCGATGATTTATTCCGGAAATATAGTCTATGGTTGACGACGAGAAAAACGTATGAAATTTGACCTCTAAACTCTGCAAGCTAGTTTGTACAACTGAAGTAAATACGCATATTTTGGAAATTCTGTGACAGTACGCTCCTTAGGAGATCAGATTCGACAGCTAAATGCCGGTAGCAAAGGTAAGTATGACAAGTCTGTCAGCAGTTTGCTGGCGAAATAGCGATCCTTTGCCGAAACGTCAGCGATCTGTTAGCGATCGTTATAGCCGACCAGTTCGGTAGCTGTCCCGAAGAATATTGCGAATTCGAGCCGGTCCCCGTTTATCGCTGAAGAGTGAGCGTTTCTCGGCTGAAAAGAAGGAATCAGACAGGATTTAGTAGCGTGTTCACAAAAAATTGTTTGCTTATTTTATTATGGGTCGGTAGCAAGACTCTACTGGTTGTTGTCCTTGATAATTTGCGCTTAGTAATAACTGGACAGCTAAACTTTCTGGACTATTCAGTGCTGACATTATAAATGAACCGCACCGTGGACAATTGATTTCTTGCGTACTTATGCTAAATTGATCGAATTTAACTCGATTTTTTATTCTAATTTAATAAGCTGCGTAAGAATGCTGGTGTACTCGATGCGTTTCAAAAACCGGCCGGTATTTCGCTTTAAAGTCTGATGGTTTATATGCTAATTTATCAGCTTGTCTTCATCAAACGCTATTTCGTAACACACAGTCGAACACATCATCAGCATTTTGAATATTTCCCGGCACCGTTTATCTATGTATAGAAACGTATCCCGCTAAATGACATAAGCACCCAGGACCCGACGGCGCCTCATGATTACACTACAAGAAATGAAAAGCTTTTTTGGCACATAGATTAGGCGCTGACAGACACATTGCATCTATGCAACGGCATGCCACGGCCACGGCGTCGGCAATAAAGTTAATGCGCTCCCCTTGCCTAGCCTTAGGACGGACCTTTCGCTCTGTATTATCTTCTGTGCCGTCTTCTACCGTCTACTTCACTATATGGGACATATAGGCTAAGAGACACCTCCTTGGATTGGAGCTAAAAATGAAGATCCCCGACTTCGAGAGCAAACGGGACCCTGGATTCTACATGATTAAGTCTATGTGTGATTATTGTATGTCTGAATAAAGTGGTATTCACATTTATCGTATTGTGCTCATGTCAATTTAGTGTTTTTGCACGTCCGAGATATGTGTGGGGGGTGCCAGTGAGGCGTCAATCTTTAGAATGAGGCGTCGCGTCTACCCGCCTCGATGACGCCTGCGAAGCGCCTGAAAGACGCCCGCATGAGGACGCCCGCACGTATCCCTAACTCTCCCAATTGCAAGAAAACAATGTTGTCGTGCCACACAAGCCTTTCATAAATTATGCGCATAAAAGTCATACATTTTCCGGCTAATAAATATTAATGTTAAGCACTTGTGATTTATCTCCCTCTTTTCTACTTGTGACACCACGCAATTAATTACGTTCAGATAAATTATTCATTAGGATGAGGTCTGTGTGTCGGAAGGCAAAAATGGCAACATAATACTAATGACAACGTGATCTTGTGCAATTGTTGCTAATAAGGAGATAGATGCATGGGTACGGTAATATTATATTAAGCATGGTGTCGTGGCTATGGTTTTGGGATTCTGATTGTAGGTGGCGCTAGTTTAGTTCGATTCCAGCCCGTGCAATACCGCTCTTGAGGGATTGCACGCTCTTGAGGTAAATGGCAACATAATACTAATGTCACGTTATACGTTTCTATACATATATAAACTGTGTCTGGAAAAAATAAGTCATTTCACTTCCACTGGGTTGCTTATTTCTGATTTTATGCCGAAAATATCCGTTTACTAGGATTAGAAATTAGAAGTCCTTGAGTTTGAATGCCATACTTATTGGCATACATAAGAATGCTGGCGTGCTCGATGTGTTTCAAAAACCGGCAGGTACTTCGCTTTAAATGTTGTTTAAAGAGAAAAAGTAAAATATAAAAACGAACCTGACAGCATTGATAGACATGGTTGGAGTTTTAATTTCTCAACAAGAACTTCCACACACTCGACATTTTCTCCGCAAGCCGTTAGTAGATCGCATTCGAGATCGCCTGAAAGACCGAATTACGGTATTATGCTAATTATTTATGAAAATACAAAGCACTGAAACATATGTTGAATAAATGCCATTTTGTGCAGTTCCGGCACATAATGGAACATAATTTTCATACAACACATGGGAATGCAGCACGCGCTTCACGCACCACGTGCGAAAAAAAAAGTCAAAATACACTCCAAATTCAGGTTAATATTTGACTAACACTTTCAGCGACCATGTCTGATATTTCCGAGTTCAACTTTTGATCAAAATATTTCACGGCGCCTGCACTATTCTACTCCTACAAGGCGATCGTCCTTGTATCTTGAATCACCTATACATTCACCAATGAAGAATAATATAAAACGTTTAAACAGTGAAAAAAATATTAAATCCTATTTCACTTACCAATATTTTGTCCGAATACGACACTCGTGCACAGAATAGCAAGCGCGAATAATTGTTTAATACTCGTCATTTTTAACGAAATGCAACAATTTACCCTGTAAATTTTAAGGGTAAAAAAATTGAGAATTGATACAAAATTCCGAAAATAAAAATATAGTGACACAAAAGAAAGCACAAGTCGTAGAAAACAGGAAAAGTTTGAAAAGAGGTTGTGAGATTTAATACGGCAATAATTACGCAGCACACTTTGAAAATACTGGAGGGCACATGCAAATCTTTGAAGCTATACTTACACTATGACAGTGAACTTAAATGCATAGTTGCAATTGAAAATCTATGAATATTAATCCAGCTGTTACTAATCCTCTTCACACAGAAAACTAAAAAAAAAACTTAGAATTCTTATTTTATCGTGACATTTAAACTTCATTGTCTCAGTATTTTTGTTCCTTATTTGAGAATTACTATTCAAACAAATAATTGAAAGCTATTAATGGAAAAACATCTTTAGAAATATGATCGTTGTGCTAGTGACATATATTTAGATCGGAATCTGGGCAGGTGAAATTAGAAAAGAATATAATAAGTTACGGTTCAGTTACACAAACCATACATATGTCACGCAAATGCGGAAATGAATATAAGGAAAAGAAAATACCGAGCCCCCATAGTGCGATTTAAAAATATGAAAATTCGTTTTCACCTATTCATTTAATTTTGATTATACCCAATGAAGATGTTAAAGCGAAATACCGGCCGGTTTTTGAAACGCACTGCGTACACCTGCTTTCTTATGCAGCATATGCAACTGAGCAAAAATTAGAATAAAAACTAGACCCAATCAGACCCCACTTCGCATAAATGCATAGGAATTTAAAGGGACAGGCCCTTCAAATTAAACCTATGTTGACGAGATGTTCATACTGTTTACAAAGCTTCTTTATTACAATACCAGCCGGCTACGCCGCCCGAGGCGACTTTCTAGTAAATGTACTTTATTTTATGCATACGTGAAACGTAGATTAAAAATCAGTTAAAAAAATTAGGGCAAGGATCATATGCTAAAATCCTCGCTTCGTCCCTTCTTTTGTTGCTCTAGATTTGCATGGTCTTTGTAGTTTACACCTAGTACTTTGAGCGCCGCGGAAACGCCCGAACGATACACCACACATATTCCATATATGCAGCCTTTTTGGACGTTTGTGAGAGGGGCGCTCGGGAAGTGAGATGGCTCAGTGCACGGGAACGTGAACTACTGAACCAATCCTACAACCTGAGCGTAACGCACATCATACAAACGTACAATCAAACAAACACACAAACAAACAAACAAAGCTCCCAACTTTATATAATAAGATAAACAAACCAAATTTCACCTTCATTCACCCTGGGACACTTTTTTCCGATGCGCTCAACTCATATGTATACCGTGAAGCTGCAGATTTCAAAGCCGTATACGCAAATTTTGATCGCAGTCTAATTTTACGATAAATTTGCATAGGCAGCTTGGAAATTTCCGTTTTACGGTATACATATGCGTTGGGCGCATCGGAAAAAAGTTTCCCAGGGTGAATGAAGGTGAAATTTAGTTTGTATATATTGTAATAAAATTGCTTTATAATCATGAACGTATCGTAAATATAGGTTTACTTTGATGGGCCTGTCCCTTTAAGTCAGAATTAGAATCTCTAAATACCTCCCAATATTATACAGGGATTGGTTTAGGTCCAGTTATTATACCAAAAGCTCGGACCAGGAAAAATTAGCGATAAATTTAGGGGATGGCCCTGTTTGGTCCCACGGGAGCACTAAACGGGACCAAATAAAGACCGAATAAGGTTGTCGTCTTGGTCTTTTGGGCTAATATTCTCTGTCTGAATACATATTGGTGGGGGTGGACCCATGCCCGGACGTGCTCTTTTGGAATTAGAGTACGAGAATGATGATTAGGACCCACGCTTCAAGAGTTGAAAGCGGTATGACACGTGGTTTTGAAATGTGTCTGTTGGGCATTCCAGCACAAAATGCGACAATTTGCATGTAATACAGGCGGATGTGTCCAACAGTTGTTTTACTGAACACGTCACATATCGGTTTAGCGCTTAACTAAAAACGCGGTTATATTTATCTTTTATGATATGAATGTTTCTCAAAATGGTAAAGCTAGTCTCACTGTTAGTTTGTAATTTCATCCATTCTTCTAGAAACTGTGTGTGTGAGTTACATTTTGAACGTCCAATTTAGAAAGAAGAGAATGTGTGCTATGTTGCAGTCTACTCATACAGTACTCTGTGAAAACAAAATCTGATACTTATTTGATAAAAAATTAAAAGAAAATTACCTAATAGTTTTGTATTTTAAATAAAGTTTGACGTAAAGACGAAGAACGCAACCATTTTTTCTGTCTCTGGATTCTTATGAGCGATGTGCTACTCAATAAGATCTCGCAAAGAAAACAATTATTTTTTTCTTAGAATTAACTTTCGAATTTTAATTATGTTATGTGACGCGTTCCAATTAGCATGCACACTATGGGAGCTTAATTGCCTTGCTCAATAGTGTTTGAGATAGCAGTTCATGGGGTTTCCAAGAATCGCAAAATTTCGGTGTCATTCTGTCAATACTACCGTATTTCTGCACGAAACTTGCATATATCATATGGAAAATTTAAAAAAGTCTCGTGTAGTTCCAAAATAGTGTAAATTTGCACCATACTTGGAAACTCCATAACAATTCTAGTAGAATTGAATTGTGAATAACGAAAAATCAATTATTGCGCCCAGTCACTGCAAATTCGTAAATATGATCTGATCTGATATAATAAATGGGTTATTCTAAATTCTAAACCAACATTAATTTAGACAGAAAAATTATTTTAAAGATAATTCTCGTAAAAAATATTCATCTCACCCAGTAATCAATGAACTGTGCCGTTTGTTTCCTACTGTAGTTAAGAAAAACTCAAAACGTTTAAATTTTTATCCAAGTTTTTATCCAAACGTTTAAGTTTTTATCCACGTAGCCGATCGTGGAACATATTACTAGTTAGTGTTGGTATGCAGCAGTGAATATCAACCAAAGATATGAATTTCTAGGCACAACGAAAACGTGCGCTAAAGTATCGCAGAGTCGTAAAAGTGTGCTAGTCCTTCGAAGCGCCGCCTTCGGGTTTTTAGTGACCACCACGATCTAGGTACACCAAAAACTATTCTCACGAGTAAACATAAAATGTTTAACTAAAAGCAACGGCGGTAATGAAACTATATGAGAATGCGATTATTCTAAGCCGTTTCTCATTCAAAAGAGTATTTCATAATGTACAAAAGATAATTGCTGGTTTCCAGAATTCAGAAATAGTGAATGGCGTTTCTGACATTTTCGAGAAGATTTCAGTGCAATTCAGCATTCCAAAAATATTTGTTTTATTGAATCACAACAATTAAAGCGAAATACCGGCCGGTTTTTGAAACGCATTGTGGACCATTGAATTCTTGCTAATTTGCTCGATTTTTTATTCTAATGCTCACCTGCATAGGCAGCATAATAATGCAGGTGTACTCTATGTGTTTCAAAAAACTCCCGTTATTTCGCTTTAAATTTTGAGCTTTGTATGCAAAAGCACATTCACGCCCTCTAGCGGATATTTTGTAAAAAAAAACTCGTAACCTAAATATAAAATGTAGTGCAGGCATTTAATCCTAGCAGTTAAAATCACAGCAACACATATTGCTTGCAAAATTATTGGCATTTGTCAATTACACTCAAATCTAGTTGATCAAAGAACTATGTTTTGTAAACATTACAGTCGCATTTCACTTCGCTTATTGTTTTATGAAAGGGTAATGAAGTTCCATACGTAACACCACTGTTTTGAGCTTAAAGGGTACGTCAAGGGGGATTCTGCGCAGAAAGGCATCTCCTGCCGCAGACTAAGTAAATCTCGAAAGGCGCCCAATACAGTAAACCCATAAAAATGGCGCCAGAATAAAATATTTGAGATTTTGTTATAAATGTGAACAAAACCCGCCGCAACGCACGTAAATGGGTGCGTTGCGGCGAGCCGGTAATTCAAACCGTCCCGTGGACAGCGATTTGGCTTAGCTCTGTCCACACGACTCGAATCCCATACTGAAGGAGATTTTTGGAGGAGTTTGAAATTGATTTTCTTCTTACATGAAAGTTTTTGTTTATTTTTATTTTCACTTTCCTTACCTTCAAAACGCAAGCTTTTTTTTTTTGAGCCCAACATGCAAAACCGGCTTGACATTCACTTTAAATTTTGAAGCGCCTCCTCCAGGTAAATACGCACCATGAAGTGCATGAAGTCGCCAGCTTCAGTATGAAAAAAACTATATATATTTATATGATACAGAGAATTGGATAGCAACATAAGCACAACAAATAAAACGCACGTATCTCTGACTATGCCATGTGTTTAGTATTCTGAAGCGTCGGCAAATTATGTTATGTTAAATTTGCACTCTCCTACCCTCTTACGTACCTATCTTATGAATGGGTTAATTAGGCGCGTCTGCATAAATGTTCAAAATGTAAACGTAGAATAATGCAAGAAAATAGGGAGATAAATGTTGCAATTGCATCACAAGGATGACAAGCCTATACGTGATCTGCCTATATAAGACACGTGAACCTAATGCCCTAAAGCCATTAAAGCGATATAAAGGCCGTTGTTTGAAACAACTGCATTCTCATATGTTCTATGCAAATGAATATAATTAGATTAAAAATCACGCAGTATCGCACACTATTTGACGCTACAAGCTACAAGGGAATGCAGCATCCAGCATACGTTTCAAAAATTGGCTGTTATGCCGCTTTGATACTGCACTACCATTATCTACGATAGATTGCCATAAACTAATCATGGGCGAGGGAATGTGCGATCCCTCCTGGCCCTAGCCCGAAGACGTCGAGCAATTTGTCACCTGGAACTCGTCGCGTGTGCTCAGGACCAGGACCTCTGCGGCACATTTTATAAACATTCATAAGCGGCCAAGTATCTATATCATCTACTTTGATTTTTCTTTTTTTCATCGTCTCTCACGGCGTTGCGCTCTTTTAATGAGTATCTTATTATATAAAGGAGAAGAGTTTACTTTTTGTTTGAAGCCGAGTGTGAACGCAACGAAGATTTGAATATCTAAAGGCTATAAAAGGAGAGCCGGAGGCCGGAGCCCCGTCTTGAGCAAGCGAAATTGGAATTTTATTTCATGGTTTTTCGAGATACGTTGCAAACGTTTCACACAAGTTGCTCACTGATGTTCCTGCATTTTAGACTTTGAAAGTCGCCTCAGGCGGCGATAGCCGTCTGGTAATAAATATTCAAATCTTATTATATAAAGGAGAAGAGTTTACTTTTTTGTTTGAAGCCGCGTGTGGACGCAACGAAAATTAGAATATCTAAAGGCTATAAAAGGAGAGCCGGAGCCCCGACTTGAGCAAGCGAAATTCGAATTTTGCTTTATGGGTTTTCAAGATACGTTGCAAGCGTTTCACATAAGTGTGCTCAGTGCTCACTGATCTTCCTGCATTTTAGACTTTGAAAGTCGCCTCAGGCGGCGATAGCCGTCTGGTATAATATAAACAAACTTTGCATGTGTACTCCCTTGAATAAAGGTGCACGCTCTTGAAGCGTAAAATATTTATTTATAACTACCGTAAACAAACTAACAAAAATTGCCATAATTAGTGTCAGGGTGAATTTAATCAACTAATAAGACTACTGTAAGACTGTAACTACTGTTGCAAGAATATATCAGTGCTTTAGTGCAGTGCTTGAATGAGAGTGTGACCACTCTTAGCTTTGATTTATACTGTTTCGTTGATTCTAATTTACAAAAACAGTCATATGTCTGTGCAATTACCAACATAAATCAGTATATGCAGGTGCACTTCAAGTTCAAAGCGTCTGTATGCAAAGTAAGTTGGTGTTTTGGCCTAAAAACATACATAAAATCCAATCAAAATTCCAAAAGGTCATACCAGTGTGTTCCGGGATCACACTGCATACATTTGCTGATATTTTCCACCTGCCTACAGTAATTTTGACTACATATTTAAATAAAGACCAGAGTCAGCACCGTACGCAAGGCAAAGAAAGGCTAAAGGGTTTCAATAGCCCGCATTCTCACGTCATTCTGGGAGAGGCATTTTGGTAGGCATTTCCCAATCTCATCTGTTAGGTCTACCAGTGGCCGTATGCACGAACAGCGGGAGCCTCCCAGGGTGGGAGAATTTGTCTCTGTGTGTCTCTGATTCGTGTGATCCCTCTCTTTCTCTCACCTCCCACTGGGGAGCTGGGCGGTTCCCGGCGCGTTCGTGCATACGGCCACAGGTTGGAAATGGGAACGGCCTACCAGTGGTAGGTGCACGAGAATAGGTTTTGGGAGACACTGTTCGAGAATATAGAGAATTGTCACAATCCTCTACCGAATGGGAAAACACGGCACTCGACGCGCCTTCTAGCAGTACACCAGAGGCCGGTTCCAATAAAATTTACCGCTGGGGTAGGTTAGAGGCGTCTCCTCGTTAGCGTGCTCTCTCGGCTTTCTCTCGCAGCCTGTCAAAATCAGAGAAAGCGAGAGAGCATGCTGAACAGGAGACGCCTGTAACCTACCCCAGCGGTAAATTTTATTGGAACTGGCCTCAGAATAGCGTTTTTTTTCTCGTAATGGTAGGTCATTCACAATTGGGAGACCTACCAGTGAGGCGAGAATAGGGGCTCATATGTGTGCGCTTTGATGGTAGACCGCGAAAAACGCGAAAACCTGCGGAACGCGAAAGTCCGAATGCCCCGCCCACATTTCTGCATGTCTCGCATAATTTTTTTTTTCGGGTTCCGTTTATATGTATGAATGGGCCTTTAGCCCCTTAGCAATTATTTCTGAAACCTACAAGTAGATTTTGACAGAGATCAACAATTGCGCAAATGCGTAGCAAATTGCTAAATTATTTATGATTATTTGCAAAAGACAAGTCATTACATGGAATGACAATGACACATTTGGAGACAATACTAGAAATAGCTCAATTGTAATCTTTAAAAAACCTGAAGGTTTTCTCCGGATCACCGCGTGTCCGTTTCGAGTGTACTAATCAAAAATTTCTTGTTTAACTACGCTGTAGTGTCATCAAAGAAATTACTGTGGGGTCGAATACATATACACGTACATCATGTGTATTTCACAGATTTCACATTCATCTACCGTAGTTAAAGCGAAATACCGGGCGGTTTTTGAAACGCATCGCGTACCCCTGCTTTATTATGCAGCATATGCAAATGAGCATAAATTAGAATAAAAAATAGACCCCAATTCGACCGCTCTTAGCATAACTGCATAAGAATGCAGATATTTGAGGTACGTTTCAAAAACCGGCTGGTATTTCGCTTTAAACAGTAAACCATGCAGGAAGAATTGCCATCCAGTCTCATTGCTTATTCATTCAATAAATGTAATTTTTGAGTAACTGTTTATTTATTTATCAAATGAAGGAAGCAAAGAAATAATGGGACATTATTTATCAAAATGCGCAATTTATGATAATAACCGTGGGAGAATGTGTTCTTTTGTAGTTTTACATAGTTTAAATTTATTGCCGTTATGAGGGCGTTGGAGTTTGTTTATAATTTACCAGTCGGCTCACGCCGCCTGAGGCGACTTACATGGAAATATGATTGGTTTAGCATGGCATACTTATATAAACGTATCATAAGAAATTCACATAATAGGAAACAATTGCATATGCTATGATATTGAGCTGCGACACTCTTTTTATACCATTTGTCGAGAATTTGTATTTCCGTAACGCACATCGGTCTGCAAATTAGGCTACAGTTACTCTTTTATATAATAAGAAGAATAGTCTGCCGAACACATTTTAGGGCACAAAAAACTACTTGACAAACAGGCTCGGAAGGTATGCGGGTATGCGCGGGATAAGCCAGTGCCCAACTACGGCAAACAAGTATATAGGAACGTCCCAACTACGGTAGTATAAGTATAGGGACGTGACGTGACCGTCGTATATAAGTGAGGATAATTAACTAGCTAGCGACTATTAATTAGAGTTATTAGAGGTGCACGTAGTTATACGCATAATTTGTAACTGATTGTAAGTGCTCATTTGCTTCTTATGAATATTTATGAAGGCGGTGTGGAAAAAATTAAGCAATAACTAGAAGCAATTACGCTCAAGGGTTGTTCTAGAAGCTAATTAATAAATAGGTACGAGATGCTAACTACAGTAGTGATCATAATATAATAAACGTCTACTTGAATCTAACCTATAGTCAAGCGCTGTTCAAACTTTGCCACGGCCATAATGCCATAATTCAGTTCGTCATTAACTTTGCATCTGCTAATTTTTCCATGTTAGGTTCTAATTAAGTTAGTTCTGAAATGTCAGTGAAGATAAGAAAAAACCGTAACACTGTAAAAATGTCTTTTATACAAGGAACTGTAAACTATACAGAAAAGTCATTGGCAGCGGAATCATATTCCTTTCATTTGTAGCATAGAAGGACAGCACAGAAAACACACATACGCACACACACACACACACACGAACACACGTGCGCACCCATATCCCAGATACACACACAGCACACACACACAACACACACACACACACACACACACACACACACACAACCACACACACACACAACACACACACACACAACACACACACACACACACACACACATATATATATATATATATATATATTATATATATATATATACACACACATACACACACATACACACACGCATGCACACACATGCACACACACACACACGCACACGCACACACACATGCACACATGCACACATGCACACATGCACACACGCTAGAGAAGGCTCACTGCCAGAATTGTTAGATCATATCATTCAACCTAAAAGCAAATGTTGTTAGTCGTAAAGAGATGCTCTATTATACGATTTCATGTTTATTTATTTAGATGCAAAAAAAGGAACAATATGGATGTTATTATACTCCCAAAGGGTTAACTTGTGTCTGGATTCTTGGGTTATGTAATGGGGTTCAGAGAGACAAAAATATGCCAATTTCTATACCACACACACGTCCCTATTAATATTTTTATGAGCGTTATTTATGGGTCTTCTGAAGTGAAAATTTACACACGTTCTTTAATTTCTCGAAATAAAGCAAATATCCAGTAATTTGTTCCTTATTTTAGATTTTTTTAACTGCGCATCCTGTTAGTTAGGCTAAATACGAATGCGGCTGAATATCCACAGCATAACACCGTACTACAGAGGCCATATTCACCACTCAATTCCCCGTCCTTTTCTCTGCGTGTCTCACGTTAGAATGATATTTTCGGTCCACAGGGAATAGTTCCCGGAGGGAATCGGAGTAGTGAATATGGCCTTAGGATGTAAACATATTGCTCGTGTAGAAGTAACACGAAAGTTGGCGTGGGAGAGGCGCGGCACACACTTTCACGCTAACGTTTCTCTGCGAGACCTAAGACCTAAGCACACTAGTGAATCGGCTTTTATAGTACCGCAGCAAAGACCGCAGGCGTAAGGTTCAGAGGCTGCAGAACATCTAACAATAAGGTCTTCCTCGCTTCCATATATTACATAGCAACCTACCGCCTGCCCCTGACAGGTCGCTAATAATGTAAATGTCAGATACATATGTAAATGTCAAGTACACAATTTAGTCTCATGTGAATTTTAGACTATTTATAATTTTCATCTAAAAAAATGCAAGGAAATGCCTGCGTTTGACAGGAACGTTTTGAAACTTTGCACGTAAGCGTGGGCAGATGGTTAGGTTTAGATCTAGGAGTGCAAGCAAATCTTATTATATAAAGTTGGGAGCTTTGTTTGTTTGTGCGTTTGTTTGGATGATGTGCGTTACGCTCAGGGAGTAGGATTGGTTCAGTAGTTCACGTTCCCGTGCACTGAGCCATCTCGTTTCCCGAGGCCCTTCTCACAAACGTCCAAAAAAGGCTGCATATATGGAATATGTGTGGTGTATCGTTCGGGCGTTTCCGCGGCGCTCAAAGTACTAGGGGTAAACTACAAAGAACATGCAAATCTAGAGCAACAAAAGGAGGGACGCAGCGACGATTTTAGCATATGATCCTTGCCCTAATTTTTGATTTTTAATCTACGTTTCACGTATATACATAAAATAAAGTAAGTAAATAAAGTAAAATAAAGTAAATTTACTAGAAAGTCGCCTCGGGCGGCGTAGCCGGCTGGTATTGCAATAAATTAGGCAAATGAGCAAAAATAGGGTTTCGAAAGTCATAATTTTTTTATTTATTTTAGAGTCTATATATGCTAGCCTGTCTGACGTTGGAAAAAATGACGGTGCTGTGAAAAAAATCAGCGAATACGCTTTATCTGTTTAGTATGTGAGCTTGATTTCACCTATGTTCCTCATTCGCAGGTTAGCGTTAGCGGTAATCGTAATCCCACGTTTCCTCCCAAACAAGCGGGAACGCGGGATTCGGTTCTTAGTGCGAGCGCTAATCAGGGATCTTGGTGCTAACACAAGGCCTTGCCTAATGTAAGGCCTACATGATTGGCTAATATGTCAGGAAACATGCGACTTTTCTTATTGCGTGGGATTGGGTGCTAGCCTGCCAGGAAACGCGGGATTTATTTTTGTTTCGCGGGAAACGTGCAGTAGAAGAACAGAGACGTTGCCTTCGTCCCTTTATCCTTTATACAAGTTTTTCGATTATAAGACTTCCTCGGCTATTTTTAGGTAGGAAAATTTCAAAAACAAAAATTCACTGACGTTGGAAAAAATGTCTTCCAGTAACACTGATGTAATGCTTCAATGATGTAAACAATAGGGAAATGATACACAAGGAAGTAGCTAGATCAAGTAGCGGATTAAGTCAAATACAAAGAAAATATAAATATTGGATAGATATTGACGAATGGGTATAGAATGCGGGGTTTCATTCTTTTTCTTTTGTTTCAATGCTGCAAACTTTTTTCTATTTTTAAGAAGATTACGTGGTAGGTGAAAAAAGTCACGACAGAAAAAAAGTTGTAAAGGTACGTAAAGCAAAAACTACGGCAAACACTGAATTAGTCCCAAATGTGCACGTTCTTGAAGCGTAAAAGAAATTTTACAATTTTAGCTGGAGTTGGAGGCCTATTTATTCTTTTCCTTTATATTCAGTGTTTCTCTATTTATGTATGAAATGGTACACGCACATACACACGTAGCAGGTTGTAGCTTCAGTTATTTTTATGTGGGTAAGAGGGAGTAAACTGAATAGCACAAATAAAAGATATGAAAACAGTAGAAGACAACGTACAAAGTCGATGTAACATGAAAATGCAATACGATGTACAAATTCGAGAATAAAACGCATGCGGGTTTTGGGTTACAGAACCGATTTAAAAAAATCGTGCCATTTCGGTGCCGCTCGCACGGGGATCCACACAAAGTGATGATAACCACGTGGGAAGGTTCCCTAATTTGGCAGTCCAAAATTTGTTTTAAATAAAAATCTGACGTTTCCAAAGAAGTTCCGTCACGCGCATTTTTTTGGCGCTTTTTCGGATTTGCTTGTTTTATTTTTATTCAGTTACAATCGGAATTCTGTTGTGTTTTTGTCCGTCATATGTTGAAAGTTCACGAAAATAAAATAAAAACAAAAACCGAAACAAGAAGAAGAAAGCGCTATCGTAACGATAGAGACTAATTCATCCGATTTTGTCGTGTTTACAGAAACTAGATAATGTTTTGAAACGTGTGCAAGACAACTGCATTTTCATACATTATATGCAAATAGAACACAGAATGATACTCAAAAGAACAGAGACTGTAATGGAATTTGCATATAATACATGAGAATGCAGTTATTTAGCATGCATATGCATAGGTTTCAAAACTGCGTGTCATGAAACTGTCACCATGCCTAATTGTAGGGTTTTATGTTTTTGTAATAAGTTGCCCGCTTTCCCATATAAGTCACAATGAAAGGAACTATTTAGAGGGAATACGTAACGCGTCAACCTAATTAATAATTAGTGCAAAGTTGCTAATTTAGAATACTTCCTACTACAACAATACAAGCCTGGAAAACAATAGGCAATAGGCTTGAGAAAAATAGCAACATACTGTAACTTAAGCTGAGTGCAACTATAAATACGAAGCGTAAATAATGGGTAAACAAGGGTTATAATAGACCCGGAATATCCAGGTAATCTACATGGAAACATACAAATCGCGGAGAAAATCAACTCCCAATGCAGGATCGTAATATGTGCATAAAATAATTATATTCATCCTTATTCTAAAAAAACATAAATGCATAGACAAGATACGCAGGTTCATGAATGTTCGAGATACTAATATTTCGTCTTAAAAAAACTAGTGCTTACTTAGAACAAGGGAAAGAGTAAATATTTAGTATTTTTATTTTAATCAGATTTACATTTTCACGTTTCATAGTTATTCATTGTGGTATTGCCTCGACAAAACTTGTGCGACATTTTATGTTCGTAATAAATGTTATGTTATGTTATTCCTTGTGTGATATGTACACAGGCTACACTGCAAAAGGTACTCCAAATTACGTAATGTGAAACAAATTACATCATTCTGTGAGTTTCTCACGCACATGAATTACAATTACTAGTACATTATAAATTTTTCTGCAGAAAAAAGTGCACACCCTCGCGATTATCACGTGATCATCATGCAATGTTTGTAATAAAAAGTTATGTTACGCTCGCAATTTCGGATGGGCTTCGCCACATGATTTACTGTCAATAGACTTATTTTATAAAGTTGGCATCTTACAATTAGTTTGTTTGTTTGTTTGTTTGGGTTTGCGTGACGTACGTTAGCCACAGAATTCAGATTGGTTCAGTAGTTCACGAACCGGCGCATGGGACATCGCAGCATGGGATCACATTATCATGTACAGAACGCATCTAGTGTACAGTGCACGCGTGCCGGCAGCGCAGGTAGTTCAAAGAACATACAACGAAGGTGCAACGGGTAAGCAACGGCTCCAACACATTTCAAGTTGCTCCCGTTGCGAATGACTGGTGTAAAAATAAAACATGTTTGCTTGGAAACAAACACGCACGCTTCAAATTAACATTTATTCACACAAAACATTGAACCTCGTAGAGGCGCACAAAAAAAACCCACTGATAAAAGCACAACAACGAGAAAGGGGAAACATTTAAGCGAGTGTTGTAATTTCTAAGATAAATTCCCGATAAAGCACTTTGTTATCATTTAAGAAGATGTTGATCAGAATTCACATTCACGCTCCGACCCGGTGACCAGATGGGTTCTCTGAAATACGAATATGTTATCCTACAGGGCTTGCGGAAAGTGCGCCAGGCACCCAATGTGCGCCAGGGCACTGCCGCGCTCTCTCCACCTTTTCTCAGTTATTTGTGTTCCTTGCACGTTTTATGCAGTCACAATCTTTATGCAAATTCCCTGCGATTTACATACGATCAGTAGAACAGCGAACTAACAATTTTTGGCTGCTGCACTTGCTGCTGGCCCTGTTGTTGACCCTGTTGCTGGCCTTGGTTTTGCTGCGAGGCCTGCTGCTGCCCAGCTTGAACTTGCTGCGAACCTTGCTGCGCTCCCTGCGGGGTTGGTGACTGCTGCTGAACTTGTTGAAGCTGAGCTTGTAGTTGTCCTGAAAAGGAGATTCTCAAAAAAAAAATCCTCTGCTCAACAAAAAAAAGTTCCACCAGAAAACTACAATTTGCGTGGGTATCAGTATTCTACATGTACTTATTCTTATGTCAAATGTTTTCTTTAGTTTATAGTTGTTCTTAGATGAGAAATGTTCTATGTACTGAAAGTTACGGAGAATTATAAGTGGTAAAGTAAATTATTCAATCCTTACCCAAAACTTGTTGCATCTGCTGCAGCTGTTGCTTCAATCGAGCATTTTCATCAGCAAGAGCCTAAAAATTTGACGTTTAAAATAAAATTACACTGCAAATCCCTAAATTCTTATCCGTTTTTCCTCCAGTATCAAGTTTTAAATCATAATGCACATTTTTTTGGGAGTTGAAATTTAGGAAAAACATTTAGGAACAACTAAACCACTAAACGAACCTTAAAATGATCGTTGAGCGCATTTAGCGTCTGTGTTACATCCATTTTGACGTCGACTGTCTATTGTGTTGGAAAATGCGTCGAGTGAGTTGTAAATGAATGTTCGAAGTCGAAATTTGAATTTGAAATTTGCATATGCAACGTCTGAAGTCTGGAGTGTGGCAGTTCACTTCCGGACGAAGGTAAAATCGTACAATTAGCAGTATGGCACGCAATTTTAAAACTTATATTGAACAAATTAACACAATTATATGTAAATTGTGTTTCTTTGCGCTGGAAGTGCTGAAGGGCGCAGACATTTACATACAATCCATGGTAGCCCAGTGCACATTTCACAAACTAGCTGACAGGCTGACACACTACGAAATGGATTCAAATTGAATGGTGAAATAAATGTTTATTTGATTTGTATTTCAATCGATTGAACCTTAGCGTACATAAATTAAGACAACAATGGCAAAGTCTCGTCGTTGTTCCCTTTCGACACACCAATCTGAAAATTAACAAATGTGTGTGAAAAAACTATAAGTGTGCATATATGAGTATGTGTGTATGTGTGTGCGCGTGTGTGTGATCGTAAATTTGTGTACGTGCGCGTTATTCTAAATGGTGCGTGATTGTGCATGCATGCATGTCAGCATGTCTGTGCATGTATGGGTGTATGTGTGCGTAGTGCAGGAGTTTGTTTTGTGTGCGTGTGTGTGTTAACGTGATCTGTGTGTATAGTGTATACGTATACTGTACACGTCTTACACTCTTACACATACGTAATGACCCTGGAACCATACTTCTCACTATTTGTATCTTCAGTCTTCAGTGCTCACCTTTTTCCAAAGAAGCACGCATAACCCGGCAGCAATTGCATTTATAGATCCCAATGAGAAGTAGAACGTTGGAATTGCCCTTGCTGGTATCAAAGGAGTCAGCATGTAGACTGTGCCAAGAAATGGTCCGGTTAGTAGACCGGTGATCTAAACCTTCTGATATACAAGTTGACTATCTCTATATGTACCGTACTTGTTAGACGAATATTTAGGGGTTCAAACGTTCCCAGATATGGCTGCACCATGTATTAGGCATAGAACCAATATAGTGTTTCGTTCACTGATTATTACGAGTCTGACCTCTGCCTATAACAGTCCACTTCACTTTTTGAGTTCAGTAAAGCATATTGTAATTCCTTGTATGCTAATTAACTCACTAGGCCAATGCCCCCAGCCCTTCAGTTAGACTTACTTGTATTTTGAAAGTTCATTTTCTTCTTATTTGCTTTTCAGTGCTCTCCTTTTGGGGTAATAAACAAACTAATAAACTATATTTTCAATTGTAAGATGACGTATTACCAACCTGACTAATGGCGACGACTTGGTCTTCGGGGACAAGATCAGTAATCAGAAGGTAGACAAAGGCCTGCTGACCGGAACCGACAATGACACGTTGAAGTAAGCCATTCGCGTAAACTAAATAACAACGCTATATATAAAGAGAGAGAGAGAGAGGGAGGGGAGAGAGAGAGGAGGGAAGAGAGCAGAAAGAAGAGAGAGAGAGAGAGATAAGGGCCACTTATTTGAGTTCTTGGAGGACAATAGTGAGCATACCTATTATAAGGCTTGCAGCTTGAATATTGATTAGGTGAAGGATGGTTTTCACAGCAATTATACAGGCCATCACTATGAAATAGAATTTCTTATTCCATTTATCCATAACAATTGGGGCAATCCAGTGATACGGTACAGAAAGCATCATTAGAATTGAGGTCATTTGTAAGACCTAAAATAAAGAAAAAATGAGCAGAACCTTGTTTGCCCCTTAGTGCTCCAAAAGCTTTAGCTATTTACTAATGGTAAACTCGTTCACACTACTATGCACCTAGTTTATTTCTCGCTAGGACCCATGAGCAGAATAACATAATTAGCTGTGAGTAGAAAATAAATCATAAATGGTTTCACGGGTACGGGTTGATTTCCGAATAACGTCCATAGAGATACATTCCTCACTTCAGTTTACCAATGCCGGTACCCAACGCTAACGAAGCACGCGGTTTGTGAAAAGCGTACCTGGACAACTGCATTCTCATGCATCACAAACAACTTTACTACATTCTTTGCTGCAATTACATCAATGACACACAGTTTGCACACAATACATGAGTGCAATTGTTCAGCATCCGTTTCAAAGCCACGTGTCATATTGCTTTAAACCTGTTCAGCAGTAGCTCCTTCCAAACCGAGTAACTGTATAGGAAAAGCCTCTTCTATGACAAGGGGAGAGATGTTGATTACAATTTGAATCAAGGTAAGAATGATGAGAATCTGAAGAGATACCAATGATAATCTCTCTTTCTCTCTCTCTCTCTTTCTCTCTCTCTCCCTCTGTCTCTCTCTCTCTTTCCCTCCCTCTAATCAAAAACTTTACTCGTAATAGGTGTGAATCCGTGAAGCATTTTCGCACTCTCTCGCAGTGAAGTTTGACAAAAGGAAGCAAATTGGAACCTGGAATAACGTTGATATAAGTGAAGCTTTATAGCTTTGTAGCGAAAACTGGAGAAGGGTGGCGCGTTAGTTCCTGACGCACGCAACCCGAGTTCGGATTTGCCCGGTCACCTCTGCGGCATAATGTGCAAGCTCTGAGTGCTCTAGGAACGAACCACCCTGAATAACACGAACATCAATGTTTT